>JBBPBX010036413.1:19584-31497 GCA_038048925.1 Garcialebias charrua | reverse complement strand
ATATATATATATATATATATATACAGGTAGTCCTCGACTTACGATGGAGATCCGTTCCTACGCGCCGTCGTAACCCGAATTTCGACGTAAGTCGGAACATACGTACAAACTGCACCTTATACGTACAATATAAGTATTTTACCAAGCACTTAGCCTATCCTAACACAGTACCCTACATAATTATCAAAACACACATACATTTGGGAGCCATAATGAAAGGAAAAAAGAGTTAATAACCTACTGGTATGCTGGTGAAGCCTTCCTCCGTCCCTCCTCCGTATTCTCCATGGACCTTACCAAGCTCCGCCCAGAAACGCCCCCTAAGCTCCAACATGGCTGCACGTCTCCCAAGCGCAGCTTAGTGTCAATGGAAAATATGGCGTCGACTGACTCTGCAGGGTATTTCTGAGTCGAATAGTGTATCATTTCTGCCAGATTCCAACAAAATATCAGCCATGACAATGGACAGGGGAACCAACAAGTTCATGTTATTTTTTTTTGTGGACGTTATCAAGTTGTTTGAGCCACGCGATGCCTCCAACAGCGTGCGTGCTACTGTCTGATGAGGAAAACATCAGCTCCTCACACGCTCAGGCTCAGCATTATTACAGCTGTGGACAGGATCACTGATGCCTATTGTTCTGCAAGGCTGGGTAAGTCAGGCATTCATGGTTTTGAGGGTTACTTTTGAAATCAGCGATTTCTATTGTTGGCAAAACTTTGAGTGTGCCTTGGTCGCAAAGCTAATGCCAACTGTAATCTCCATTCATTCCTTAAAGAACGTGTAAAGTGAAATTAAATGTGTGTTTTTATTTTGTCACACGGCATAAATATGTGTTATTAATCACCCATATAAATCTGACTGATTAAAAACATTGATTTCCTTATAAAATTAAGTCTCAAAAATCATGAAAAAACATGATTTTGCCTTGCTCTAGAACGCTGGGGGCGTGTCGCACGTGGGCGTGGTTTCAGCGCAGTACTGCACTCATGTCCTTTTCCTGCCTTGAGCGAGAGACAGACAAGGAGCAGCAGTGAAAACCTGCTCTGTTTTTATCTGAGTTCTGGCCGGTCACCTCGCATGCGGGGTCTGTGTTGGTGATTAAAAAGAGTAATCACGTTGATAAGTTATCTCATCTCTGTGTCAGCAGAGTCACGGCGCTCTCACACACACACACACGCGCGGGGGGGCTCGGATGTGAAAACAGGTGCAGCTCGCTCCAGCCGCAAAAGACAGAGGGCTGCGCAGCGGTTTTCTGTGTTTATATGTTCATGAAAACTTTAAAAAAATAAATTAAAAACAGGGAGTGCTTCTCCTTCAGAGCAGACCTGCACACCAGGAAATATTTAGAACCTGGTGCAGCCTCGTTGGACATGACTTTAGTTCACTCGTGACAAGTTCATTCCTCCTCCTCGGAGGAGGAAGAATGAATGGTGACAGCTTCAAGTGATCACTTGACTTTTGGCAACAAAAAAAAAAAGAAATGTCACAATGGAGCAGCTGCAGTCCATGCGTAAAAGGAGTGAGAGTACAGGAGGGAGACGGTCGTCGGTAGCGAGTGACGGCTCCACGAAGAACGCATTTATATGACTGGAGCAGCAGGGGGTTGGGCTATACTAATGAGGACCGCGTGACGAAACGCGGTCACGTTTAAAACACGCCTAAAAAATCCTGAAATAGAAATATGTTTAAACACAGTTTGCTCTATAACTCCAAAATTAATTGAGCTACAATTTTGAGACTTTTTACTCATTTACAAGATTACAATTATCACATTTATAATGTTTATTGAAGAAAATGTTGAAATTCACTTTACACGGTCTTTAAGTGGTTGGTTAGCCGTTGCTGCTTTAGCTGCTAAACACGCCGACAGCGACTTTTGTGAGGGCTAACGAGCTCAGACGTTCGGTGTGTTAGTTAAAATCCAGCCTTCGTGTCACGATTTTGTGCAGTTTTAGGTGAAATCGACAGTAGCGCTCGTTGTGTTAGCTAGCTCGTGGGGTTAGCAGAGCTGTTTCTTCCTAACTTCCAGGACGTTCAGTGAACTGTGGCTTTCTCTCATCGTGACCGCGTGTTGTTAACTAGCAGGTTTCAAAAGCAGGTCAACCCTTCTCTGCTGGTGAAAGAAATAATTGTTCAGTTTTGTGGTTGTGCACAAGCTTTGATCCAAGCAAGGCATTCAGTTTCACATATAGGGAAACGGTGAATTTTACTTCCACAAATACGGTCAGGGTACCTGACATCTCCTGTACAGATACCCCACTGACGGTGGAGGACCATTTTTCCAGCCCTGACGCAGAAAAATTCTGCACGTATGCTAGCTAGCAATGTAAGTAGCATGTGGTGCCGGTCTCACAAACGCTACCGTAGCGTTTGTTTTGTGAGACCGGCACGCACGTGGAAGCTGCGCTGTGACGTGTTATGGGCATTAGCCAATGAAACGCGGCCCT
Organism: Garcialebias charrua; assembly: GCA_038048925.1. Lineage (NCBI taxonomy): Eukaryota > Metazoa > Chordata > Actinopteri > Cyprinodontiformes > Rivulidae > Garcialebias > Garcialebias charrua. Next base: position 29,046 of record JBBPBX010036413.1, on the reverse strand, counting down.
GTGGGCGGAGCTTGGTAAGGTCCATTGCGTTTACGTCGTTAAACCGCCGTACAGCTCGGCCCATCCTCCGTACGTATTAGTTTACAACGTAAAACCGCTTTCACAGTACACACAGTAACAGTAAGTTGTACTATGTACAGTTTTGTTTTGTTTTTTGAATGTCCAGAGGACCAGACTTAGCTTTTTTAGAGAGTACAGGGCAGCTGTAGCCTCCGCAGCTAACCGGAAACTGCGAAAATTTTCCCCTATTTTTTTTCTTTTTTATATTTTTAATGGGAGGTGCGTCATAACCGCGAAACGTAACTCGAGACCGTCGTAAGTCGAGGACTACCTGTACATAAACTTTTGCTATGCCAACTCAGTTTAGTCTTGATTGTTTTAGTTTATTCTGCCAAGGTATGACAGACATTGCGAGAAAGCAAAAATATTTTAAAGACTCGTTCATTGCACCAGGTTACATGTCTTCTTCGCTGTCTGACACTGAAATTTTGAATATGAAGTGCTCCAGGTTACTGCTGTGGTGTTTGTAATATTTGGCCTACTTGATAAAATATGAATCAAAGACTTTTTCTGGTGAATAACAGCTTATTAGTCACAGATAAGGTTATCATTTTCTCTCTGGTATACATCTCCCAGGTAATTGCCCCATAGCAAACTCCTCTGCATGCTTTCACGTCTCTGTACATGGATTATTTTTGTGTCAGGCATTTGAGCCTCAGATCACACCATAATGCATTCTACATTAATTAGCTGTGTGGCAAAGAAGCCGCCTCTGAGAATTTGTTCTCCCGCAACCGTTTTTTTCCCCTTCCCACGGTATCTGCTTTTTCTGGCTGCTGTTTGACATTGTTCCAGCTTCTTCAGTTTAACATAGTTGCAGTTTGATTTGGTGCTTGTTGGATATGATTTATCATCATTTTGGGTCCAATTCCACATTTCTTTTGCATCTGTGGGCTTGGAGCCATAATAGGCAGGCACATTTACATATTCGTTTTTAGGATTGTCTTGGTCAAAACATTCGATTTTCTTTAAACAGGTCCAATCATTGGTGTTGTTTTATTTAATGCTATATTCTCAATACGATTACCATTTTTTCCCCCCCCTTTAAAATATGTAACCTGAGGATCATTGGAAAAATTTTCATTCACACAACACACAACTTATCTTCAGTCTCGTATCATAACTGTTTGCAGTTGTAGTTTAGGTTTTTGTTTAGTTTTTCTCCTTTCCAACACCAGATCTGTTTTGTTTCTGTCACCAGTGGTTGGAATTAAAGTGATCTCTACACTAAGCAGGCTTTGTTTTTAAGGAATGCCGTAGTATAAGTAAAATACTTTAATGTGGTTGCTTTTTTTTTTTGAAACTGAAGACTGACCTTAAAGGTTGTTGGCAATGCCACAAAAACTCAGACTGTCAATGGGGACCTTTGTTTTCTCTTTCAACAATTCAAGGCCTCTGCAGCACACCAAAAAAAACAACCTTGGTGCGTTTTAAAAATCTTAATTTTTTTTCTTCTTTTTTAACATTACATGTGGTTTTCATAATGCCTTGTTCTCATCCAGCCATTTTCTTTTGTTTTAGGTTCAACTACAGATCAACACACCATCTCGCCACCAATGGCTTCTACGAGTTCCTTAACTGGTTTGATGAAAGGTCCTGGTACCCGTTGGGCAGGATCGTTGGTGGAACTGTAAGTTTCTCCTTAAAACAAACCATTCCAATTGCTCACATTTGTTACACTGAACTCTTTTTTTAATATACATTCAGAGCAGCATTAGGGAAGTACAGGTAAAAGTGGACATTATCATACATTATAAATAGGTGTTTTGCTGTAAAAATGACAAGATAGAAGACATTTACAAACACATTGGAATGTATAATTCCAATTACGGTAGTCTAACTCTGTCACAAAAATGGTCAAAAGAAAATATTATTGCATATCTGCTGGTGAAGATTCTCAGTCGTCCAGGACATGATAAAATCAAAAAGGCATTCAATACAAGATCAACTGGACTTTATTTGTTGCAGAAGACGTTTCGACCTCTATCCAGAGGGCTTTTTCAATTCACTGAAACAAACCTAGAGGTTTAGTCTGAACGTAGCATTAGAGTTACCTATCATCCTAACATGCATGTTTTTGGTCTGTGGGAAGAAACTGGAGAACCCATAGAAACCTCACGCATGCACAGAGAGAACATGCAAACTCCACCCAGAAAGGCTCCAGGCTAGGATTTGAACCCGGGCGACCTGCTTGCTGAGAGGCAACAGCTCTACCAACTGCGCCACCGTGCTGCCCCTAAATTCCTTTATTTTCATAGAAAAATGTGCTCACAGAAAAAGTAAGCCAGATAAAATACACCCAGATAACTTTGTAGGGCTGGACTGAAAATTCCAAGAAAACCTTGAAAGACCTTTAGAAAACTTGAAGAACTATAAAATTCAATTACATTTTAGGAGTTAAACGATAGCTTGCTTCTTAAAAGCTGAACAAATCAGTGGTGATCCAGACATTTTGCTCACGACTGCAATAGATAAAATCAATTGACCAAAACGGACATGAAGACAAGATCACAGACATAACAGTGTAAAAATTGTTTCATTAATGTCTCCAAGGGGTACCGGGTACAGTATTCAGGTTGTATACCATGGAAAAACTTTGCAGCGCTTCTCTGGGTGCAAGCAATGCTGTTCATGAGCCCAGTAAGCTGTTTCCAGGCATCATAGATTTAATCAGAATCCAATAGCTCAGAACCTTTAACTGTTAATTCCTCTCTGTTGCCACAGAGCCCCGTTTACCACACTTTGATGCTTTACATCTCTGGATGCCTTCTAACATCAGCCCTGCAACATCTGAGGCCCATCTGAGTTAAATACGTTTGGTCTATTTATTGTTCTCTCTGCATAACAACTAGACCTGCTTTCTTTTCTCACAAACACAATTTATAGACTCCTGGTACTGTAGTTAACCATGTGCTGTAATTGTGCTACTCATGCAACAAGGCTTTATAATCCAGGTTGTCTGCACCAGAACAATAAAAATGTCTCCCGTAGTGTTTTCAGCAGAGTCCAGTTAAGATGCTGAACCGTCAAACTTGTAATCGGACTCTTCTGACCGATTTCCTGTTGTCTGTAGTTTAAACTGAACCGTTCCATCTCATAGATTTTCTTTCACACGGAGGGAGATGCAGCGGGACATATAATACTGTGCTGAGTTGGTATTTTCCAATAAGTAGATGATGTAAGGCAGGAGCTGTAGCAATACTGACATTTGCCTAAAGATTTGAACACTGCCTAAAGAAAAAGAGCCTAAAGAATTAGAATCCAAAACCCATTATCAGTGTTCATTACTCATAATCATTTATAATCCGTTACAGAAGTAATTGCAAATGCAAAGTCTAGCTAATTAAGGGTTTACTGATTCTGTTATAGTACATGGATACGTGGTTTAAGCTTCGTTCCCACAAGGCAGAAGCTGAAACTCATGATTAGGCAGGTAAGCAGAGTTGGAAGATGCTTAGTCTTAAGTTAATTTTAATGACATTTGCAAAACTCCTGGGCAACACAGTTGGATTGTTTGCATACAAATAAGCAGTGCCGATCTTGGCTCTGCACACATGTATGAGCATTTCTCTGTGTGTGGAGCAAAAACACTGCAGACTACTGATAATTTACACATTAATCATTTGAGGCAGATTACAGTGAGCCATGCTGATCTTTGCACAGTTCAGCTTTAAAAGTAATTTAATTTTCCTCTTGAACATTACTAGAAATATTTAAATGTTCTCAGCAGACTACCCTCAAGTTAAGTCGTTATGCAAGCAGAGAATGTGCAAGAGCATACGTTTTGTCCAAAGCTAGGATGTGACGCTTGTCCTAGAAAATAAACTGTCCTACCATAAGCTCTAATGTCAAAATTCATGCTCAATAGTCCAGTTTAAAAATCCACCAAATTTAAGTCAGGTAATCTGGACAGTTTCTGGATTTTTGGCCGATTTCCGATATGCCAATTTGTTAAAGCTTATTTGGCTGAAACAGATACTGGGAAAAATATTTCTGACTGGGGACGATGTAGCGAGGCTCAACGAAGTCCAAATATCTTCGGAATCCAATATGCTAAACAGCAACAAACAAAACCAAAAAAAAGTCCATACATATTTCCACTTGTTCAAAAAAGCTTTCAGTGTGTACCGGTAACTTTTATTACTTGTGTTATTTTAGTATGTAGCATTTTTTATTTCCATTGCCTTCTTTTACTGCTGTTGTTTCCTATTCTATTTTCACTGATTTACTATTCCAGTTTATTCATCTTTTTATCCTGTCAAGCACCTTGGTCAATGCAAGGCATTGTAGGAAGGTGCTATACAAATAAAGTTTATTATTATTATTATTATTAAAACAGCGCCTTTTATATCTGTGTTATTTTGATGGAATGACCGATGTCCAATATTTAACTTTAACGATAATATCGGCCGATACGATACCATGCCGATAATATTGTGCATCCCTAGTTGAGACATTTCATCCTTCATCCAAAGGGCTTCATCAGTCCAAGGAGCCACAACAAACCCAGTCCCATGAGTCTTCTTCTTTCGGCTTTTCCCTTTTCAGGGGTCGCCACAGCGAGTCATCCTCCTCCACCTCACTCTGTCCTCTGCATCCTCTGTCCTCACTCCAACTACCTTCATGTCCTCTCTAACTGCATCCATATATCTCCTCTTTGGCCTTCCTCTGTGTCTTTTTCCTGGCAGCTGCATTTCTAACATCCTTCTACCAATATACCCACTGTCCCTCCTCTGGACATGTCCAAACCATCTCAGTCTGGCCTCCCTAACTTTATCTCCCAGTTGTTCAACATGTGCTGTACCTCTGATTATCTCATTCCTGATCTTATCCATCCTTGTCACTCCTAAGGAGAACCTCAGCATCTTCATTTCTGCTACTTCCAGTTCTTTCTCCTGTCTTTTTGTCAGTGACACTGTCTCCAGACCATACAACATAGCTGGTCTCACCACTGTCTTGTAAACTTTTCCTTTGACCTTTGCTGACACCTTTTTGTCACAAATCACTCCTGAAACTTTTCTCCATCCACTCCATCCTGCCTGGACTCTCTTTTTCACCTCTTTACCACATTTCCCATTTTCCTGGACAGTGGACCCCAAGTACTTGAAGTCCTGCACCTTTGTGACCTCTGCTCCTTGTAGCCTCACTGTTCCACTGGCCTCCCTCTCATTCACACACATGTACTCTGTCTTACTACGGCTGACTTTCATTCCTCTTCTTTCAAGTGAATACCTCCACCTCTCCAAGTTCTCTTCCACCTGTTCCCTGTTCTCACCACATATCACAATGTCATCTGCAAACATCATAGTCCATGGGGATTCCTGCCTGACCTCATCTGTTAGTCGGTCCATCACCAGAGCAAACAAGAAGGGGCTCAGAGCCGATCCTTGATGCAATCCCACCTCCACCTTGAAGCTATCTGTCACTCCTACAGCACATCTCACCACTGTCCTGCTGTCCTCATACATGTCCTGTACCAGTCTAACATACTTTTCTGCCACTCCAGATTTCCTCATGCAATACCACACCTCTCTTGGCACCCTGTCATATGCTTTTTCTAAATCCACAAACACACAATGGAGTTCTTTCTGACCCTCTCTGTACTTCTCTATCAACCTCCTCAAAGCAAAGATGGCATCTGTGGTGCTTTTTCTTGGCATGCATCTTTCTACTGCTGCTCACAGATAGTCACCTCTTGTCTAAGCCTTCCTTCCACAACTCTCTCCCAGAGCTTCATCGTGTGGCTCATCAACATAATTCCCCTGTAGTTGCTACAATTCTGTAAATCACCCTTGTTCTTAAAAACTCAGTCCCATGAGTGGCATTCTCAAATAGCGGGCCAACCAGTTTTATGGTGATAAAGATTGTTTCTGGAGTCTGCCCTCTCCCCTGTCGATACCTCTGAGGGTAGCCATAGCCAAAGTGGTTCAAAACATTAAAGTTCACAAACATTTCAACAAAAAAAAGAAAGAAACCGCAGAGGACCTGATTTAACGTTGTTGCATAAGCGCTAATGGTAAATGGAGCTTATTTATATAGCGCTTTCCAGCCCCCTGTGAGGAGCCCCAAAGAGCTTTACAATACCAACCATCCACCCATTCATACACACATTCATACACCGGTAGCGGCGACTGCCATGCAAGGCGCCTTCCAGTCCTACTGGGAGCAACTTGGAGTTAAGTGTCTTGCCCAGGGACACAACGACACAAGGTGTGGGGAACCGGGATTCGAACCTCCAACCTTCCGATCGGGGGACGACTGCCATTACCACTACGCCACGGCCGCCCCTAATGTTCAAACTGAATCATATTGTTAAATTGGCATTTTACAAAATAGTTTATCTTGGACTTAAAGTCTTGCTTTGGGTCTAATTTGTGGCATTATACTTAACTAAATAATATTTTAAGTTTTTTGTGAGCGTTTGCCTTAAATGTATTTACTGATGTCGGTTCTTGCCATAAAAACAGTATTTTAATTAACGCTATTTTCTGCTGTCTGTGCTTTAACGCACACAAAAACAAGTTCGTATTTATTAACGGATGAAACTACGCTTTCCAGTTGGAGTTTATTCACTTATTAGAAAAATCAGTTCCAAGATCTAATCTAGTGTGAGTGTGGTTGTCTTGAAAAATAAGAATAAAATAGTCTGAATATTAAAAAGACTGCTGCAACTCCCCGTTGACTTGGCAGAAGTGCGATGGCAGATGGCCAGTGGCGTTTTGCCTCATAAAGCCGAGACGTTTTTAAAGCAGGTGGGAGGGTCACTCGCTTGGTCGTACTAAATGCAAATTCCTTCCTACAACATGCAAATCTATGCAAAATGCATCTGAGCCACGGTGAGGTTGGGTTAGAACTATAGCAGGTTAGAAAGATCATCTTTTCCCTGAATGATTTAAAATCTTATTAAGGTAAGTTTTAGTTGTCTCTTTGTTCAAGTCTTTTCTTCAGTTGGTCTCCATTATACTTAAAATTTATAAACCTTAAAATAAAATATAGTTCACAGGTAAAAAAAAAAATCTGTTCCTCACCAGATATATAGATTACTTTTGTTGACCTGCCCCATGAAATGGTTTACTTTTAGTGCCAGTTATTGTCAAAACAAGTCCATCTTCCACTTAACGATATCGCTTGGATTTAAAGTCAGTCCTTACAAAAGGTATGGGCTAATAAGTCAATACGATGAGCCAATAAATCTTCACACTTGACGAGCAAAAGCCGGAGAGTGATTAAAAACGTCTTTCATAATAGAATAGACATCAGTCACAATAGTGTGTTGCCTTGATTAGGAGTTTATGTTGACACTTCCCGGAGTTACAGAAAGTCTCTCACTCATTACTGCGTAGGTTAATTGTGAAAGTCCAACGTGTTTGCTCGACTGAGCTTGATGCTTCGTGAACACAGGCCGGCATCGCGGAGACATTCCCTTCCCACTCTGCTTTTAAAGTCGTAAAATGATTGTATGAGAGCTCCTATTTGCATTAGGGCATTGCTTTTAAAGCATAGATGAATGTGGAAAAATACGGTATTCTACCCATATTGCGATAAATGACATATTTTAAGAAAACTTTTGGATAAAGTTACTGTCATATAGCATTTATATATTGACTATGTATGTTTTATCTTTTGTCCAAACTTTATCCTTACTTTACCCCCATTAATAGAATAATCTTCACATGAATGTGAAGAAGACAAAGGAGATGATTGTGGACTTCAGAAGGAACAAACACACCCATGCCCCACTGAAAATAGGTGGGTCTGCAGTGGAAGTGGTCTCCAGCTACAAATACTTGGGTGTACACATGAATGATAACCTCAGCTGGAGCAACAACACCACCAGCCTGATCAAGAAAGGTCATCAGAGACTCTACTTCCTCAGACGGCTGAGACGAGCTGGTCTGAGCAGCCCAGTTCTCACCTCGTTCTACAGGTGTGCAGTGGAGAGCGTCCTGTGCTCCAGCATCAACGTGTGGCATGGAGGCTGCACAGTTGAAGAGAGGAAAGCTCTGCAGAGAGTGGTGAAGGCTGCACAGAAGTCTGTTGGAGTCAGTCTCCCCACCATCACAGACATTTACACCTCCAGATGCAGGAAAAGAGCCACCTGCATCATGAAAGACCTCACTCATCCAGCACACTCACTCTTTGCCCCACTCCCCTCAGGACGGAGGTTGAGGAGCATCAAGTGTAGAACCACTAGACTGAGGAACAGCTTCTACCCTGAGGCTGTTAGACTCATGAATAAATAAAAATAAAATTAAAATAAACACTGCAAAATATCACATCATGGTGATGCTGATATGTTTTCTTGTTGCTGTGTTCATCTGTGACCATCTGTGACCATCTGCTCATACAAACTCATGTTCGTGCTGCTGTTTATTCCCACTATATTAGGCTTAGTGTATTACTAGTTGATGTTTTTCTTAGTTAGTTCTCGATGTTATTACTGTTTTTCTCTTTCATTTGTTGTTGGATGTAACTGGGACCTCGTGTACATAATCTCGTTTTCATCTCATGTACCACATGCGGTGCAAATGACAATAAAGACTCTCTGACTCTGACTCTGACTCTCTGACTCTCTTTTTTAATTCAAAGTCAGACGGATGATCTTGACAGTGCCCATTAATTGTGTATGAAAACGTTGAGTCTCTAAGCACTCAGATAGCTTGCACCATTTGGAAGATGGATGATTTGATATCAGTTAAATGTGACCGTTGAGCGCCTCTTTGCTATGACCAGTCCAGTTGGCCTCTCTGTTTTATTCCCTTTACTCTTTCGCCCTCTCCCCAGAGGACGGCTGTCAGTTGTTCTTTCTTTCTGAGCTGCAAATGCAAAAAGAAAGCCTCTTTAATGTGTCAGTCCACAACAACAGTGGGTTGTCAAGTCGATAACCCACCCTTTGTCTCCACGAGACAATTAAAGTTTGTATTCGGTAACGACTTTTGTCAGTTTTTAATGTTTTTGTAATGAGAAAGCTATAGTTCCTTCCTATCAATTTAGAAAAGGTTTATACATTATGCACAGTTCCCCCCCCCCCCAAGTCAAACCTCATCAGAAAAATGTAACAGTCTTGATTATACCTGTAAGACTCTGCATACCTGAGTCCTAATACAGAGTTCAAAACGTCTAATAATTACAAGATTACCGCTGGGATTCCGCTCCATTAGACAGAATCAAATCCTCGAGCCAAGTGGCATGGCTTGGTTCATTTTCATTGAAGTACTTTAGATCGCTTTAGGTCTTGTATGCACCGGCTAATTATAAAGATGAAGACCCGAGTTTATTAGCAGTAGTTTTATAGACTGAGGCTACAGTGAGCACACTTTAAGCATCACTTTCTTGTTGTACATACCGTAACCTTCAGACAGCTGCAGCACACAGCGCCAGCCTCTAATTGGATCTCCTCGT
>JBBPBX010036413.1:0-18530 GCA_038048925.1 Garcialebias charrua | reverse complement strand
TTTTTATGTTCATTTACACCTCAGGGCCACCATAGCTTATAGTTGTGAAAACATTATAGTTGAAAATGAACGGTGTGACAGGGAAAGTTTTGGATCGTAGTTTCCCCTGCAGCCAGATGTGCTGCACACTGTGACTATAGTTATATGAGCTCCCCTACAAAGCCTGAAATTCTTTAGTGACTCAGTTAAGCCTAAAAGTTTTGTTGAATTTGTTGCTTTTTTTCCTGAACACATCCAGCTCAGCTAGTTTATTTTGTACATCTCCCAATTAGGAAGTGCGTGGGAAATGACCATATTATATGTGTTAATTTGCCACCCTCAGTCTTAAGAGAATTAGAAAAACCCACATGTGCAATATTTTCTGCAACTCGAGACACTGAATTATGTAACAAATAGGTTTCTCTTTTTGTCCATAAATGCGTGAAAGCAGAAAGCTTTGCCCAATCCAGCAAATGGGACTGGATTCAGTTTTATTTTTAACTATTAATGCATCTTGTGATGCAAATCATATGTTTAAAATGTCCAATAACTTGTTGATCTCATCAGTTTTATCTTTCTCTTTGTCATAACAGTGACATGAATCGCCTCACCAGTTTGTTTAAAACGTGTTCTGTCATCCAGATGTTCAGGATATTTATGGTTTGATTCAGGAACATGACTGCCGTGCAATATTTACCCTTCACAAGGGATTTGGCAGTATATGACGGGATTTATAGTCCACCATGCAGTGTGTGATGTCACAGCACATGCTGGGTTTTCTCCATCTTCCACTGGTGGGCAAAAGATTGGAGAGCCTGAGTTGTAAACAAAATTTCAAATGCACACAATCTAAACTGAGTTTTTGTGCTCCAGGATGTATGCAAAGGTTAGAAAAAGAGCAAAAATTAAACTGACAGAGGACTATTTGGCAGAGGGACGTCAGTTGCTTTAAGCTTTTTCAATTGGCGTAATAAAAACCTTTCTAGATTTCTTTTTACTGAATTTGTTAGTTTTCAGCCAAGAGCCCAGTTGATGGTAACTGAATGAAAAATATGTTCATTTCCCTCCCAAAGTGGTTTCATCGTTTTAACCATTGCCTGTTTCCTGTCAGACCCGTGTTCGAGAGAAAAAGCTGCAGGAAACAGTCTTGATGGTGGCATGCTGATAATGTACAATTTTAGTAGAACTGCCATCTTGATTACCTTAAACTATATTGGATTGTCTGTTCAGACATTAAGGCAACACATTCAGTTGCAATCGGTCACATTTAATTAAATTTCACCATTCGCTCAATTCAGAAATATGCCTCTTACATTTAATCATTTATGGGCCCAACACAACACCAGTAAATAAACGATCAACACTGCTAAAATAAAAATGGCAAACTTCTAACCACATGTACTAAGACACCGATATTGGGCAGGCAAATGACTATAACTTGTAAATTGGCTGGATTTTTTTTTTGCTTTGTCCACCCCAAGAATCTAATAAACATCTACTTTTAAACCTGTTTTATCACTTGAAGTCTTGAAACAGTCTTCCTAACGTACATTCACATTTTCTGTCCTCCACTATTCACCATAAAATTAACAAGTGTGTTAAAAAAACTAAATTAAACAAAGAAACATCCTTCCCTGTTCATGGTTTAAACCAGGGATGTCAAACTCATTTTCACCGAGGGCCATATCAGCATAATGGCTGTCCTTGAAGGGCCAGATGTAACTTATAAATGTAACTAAATGTAATTGAATGTAATGTAAAATAAATGTAACTACCGTACTCCTTAAAGTTTCAGTATGTAATTTCTGGAACACGCTGGAACTTAGGAAAATTTTGAACAGAGGCATGTTTCTGGTCCCTCCCCCTCAGAGCCATATATGGCTCTGTTATCCTTGCTCTGTTGAAATTCAAATTCAAGCTCTGTTTTTATTGGCTGATTCAAATTCAAGCTCTGTTTTTATTGGCTGGTTCAAATTCAAGCTCTGTTTTTATTGGCTGGTTAACGGCGTGTCACCTTGGCTTTTTAGAAATGCTTTTAGAGAAGCAAGGGGACAATAGTTTTTTTCAGAGATTACTTGTCTAAAATCAGTGTCAGGAGGTAGTGACAGAATGAAGAAATATGTTAAAAATATATTGTTAGAAAAGTTACATACAGCTCCTTTAATGTTGAATAACTAATTTCTAACTTATTCAACTGACAATTACAGTTGCATAGAAAACATATGTTTGCTTGTTGCTCTAACATAAATCCTTTTAAATTTTGTCAGCTTATGAAAACCCACATAACTCCATTAATGAAGGATCAAACTGTCCAAGTTAATAAAGAAAAATAACATAAAACTGAGCTGCAAAGAACATATATGACACATGTAGCATTTTACAAAAAAGGCTACACACAGCCTTGCATCCAACTGATGGTTTGATGACAAGTTGTCTGCATAACACACACAAGACCTGCAAACATTAAATAATTACAACAGCAGCTACACATAAATATGTAATCAACTAAAAATACCAAACTAAAGGTTGACTCAGTTCACAACTATATTACTCAAGTTTTTTGGTTACCGGTAGTCTTTGATGAAAAATACCTGTCAATTGTGATTGCATCAAACAGTCACAGTCCTCATATTCTGTTTAAAGTTATTGGTTCTGTTCTCAACGCACCGCAAACAAACTGTATTGAACCTTCACCTGCTGCATGTGAAAACTTTCTAAGCTTCTTTGTTGAGAAAGTCAATTCCACCAGAGCCCAGATCTCACCTTCTGCTCATGACCCCTCAGTCTCTGTGCCCTGCTCGGCTGTTTTTGACAGCTTTGAACCTGTGACTCTGTCGTCTCTGCAGGAGGTGGTCAGTCACTTGAAGCCAACAGGTTCACCAAGTGATGCTGTTCCTCCTCGTTTACTCAAAGAGGTTTTCATCACTGTAGGTCCTTCAGTCCTGGCTCTTCTGAACAGCAGTCTGTCCTCTGGTGTGGTCCCTGGACATTTTAAACATGCAGATGTCCAGCCTCTCATTAAGAAACCCACTCTTGACCCCTCTGTTCTTGCTAACTACAGGCCCATCTCCAAACTGCCATTTCTTTCAAAAATGCTCGAGAAGGTTGTGTACAACCAACTATCAGCATATTTGGAAGAACAGAACATTCTCGAGGTTTTACAGTCTGGTTTTAAAGCTCTGCACAGTACAGAATCTGCTCTTTTAAAGGTTTTTAACGACATATTTTTAGCAACAGACTCTGGTGACAGTGTTGTCCTCCTGCTTTTAGATTTATCATCTGCTTTTGACACCGTGGACCATGACATCTTACTATGTCGTTTGAAACAATGGGGGGGTGTCAGCGGTGCAGCACTGAACTGGTTTAGGTCCTACTTAGCCGACCGTACTTTCTGTGTCCGCCTTGGTGACCATGAGTCCTCCTCTGCTCCTCTTCTGTGTGGGGTTCCTCAGGGCTCAGTCTTAGGCCCCCTCCTCTTCACACTGTACCTGCTCCCTCTTGGCTCCATTCTTAGAAAATATGGGATCTCCTTTCATTGTTATGCGGATGATACGCAGATTTATGTCCCGCTTCAGAAAAAGGACTCCAACTCTCTGGCCCCTCTGTTTTCATGTCTGGAGGACATCAAAGCCTGGATGGCTGTGAACTTTTTAAAGTTTAATGAGGGGAAGACTGAGGTGATGGTTTTTGGAAGCTCCACTGAGACTCCCAAGGTCAATGTTGGTTCCTTGGCTCAATACATCAGACCTATTGTTACAAACCTGGGGGTCAAGATCGATGCCGGACTAAAATTAGAAAACCACATCAGAGCAGTTGTTAAAACTAGTTTTTTCCACCTGAGGCAGCTGGCTAAGGTGAAGCCAATTCTTTCCAAGCAGCATTTTGAAACAGTAGTTCACGCCTTTGTGACCACACGGCTGGACTACTGTAATGCACTCTATATAGGAATCAGTGATTCGTGTATCTCTCAGCTTCAGAGGGTACAGAACGCCGCTGCACGACTTTTAACTGGCACACGAAAGTTTGACCACATTACTCCTGTTTTAACCTCCCTGCACTGGCTGCCCGTACATTCCAGGATTCATTTTAAAGTTCTTTTATTTGCTTTTAAAGCGCAAAATGGTCTTGCCCCGCCCTATCTGTCCGAGTTGCTGCAGCCATACACACCCTCTCGATCCCTCAGGTCATGTGATCAGCTGCTCCTGAGTGTCCCAAAGACAAAACGCAAGCTCAGAGGAGACCGTGCTTTTGCTGTGGCAGCTCCTAAACTGTGGAACAACCTTCCCTTGAACATCAGACAGGCCTCTTCCCTGTCTGTTTTTAAATCTCTTCTTAAAACCCATCTCTTCTCCCTGGCCTATGACACCATCTGCGATGTTGACTTTTAATAATTTTAGTCGCTTGTTTTATCTGATTGTATGATTCCTCAACTTTTATTATGTGACTCTTATTTATTTTAATCATTTTATTACCTGATTGTGATTGTTTTGTTGTGTGTACAGCACTTTGGTCCTGTAGGTGTTTAAAGTGCTCTATAAATAAAGCTGGTATGGTATGATGAGGAGATGCTGCCTCTCCTTGAACACACCAAGTGGATTCTCTCTCTACGATTGATCATGTTCTGAAAATGATAAACACAAAACAAAATGCAAGCACAATCATTAAATTGCACACAGTTTAAATGTTCTTCTTCTTGGTTGAATTATATATATTATATTTTAATTAAGTAAAAAAAAAAAAAGCTAACCTGACAAAAAGGAAAGTGGACAAGATTGTCCTGTTTACTTGCCACATCCATAAATCCAATTCACGCTGGAAAGCCGTGATTGTGTTGGACATCTGCGTGATGACTTGTTTGCGTCCCTGCAGCTTCTGATTCAGCTGGGCGAGATGGTCGGTTATGTCACACAACACAGCAAAGTCACACAGCCACTTTGGATCTGATAGTTCAGACATGAGTTTTCCTTTACTCTGCTTCAAAAACGCTACATCTGAAAAAGACTTGGAAGCGTGGGCAATTTCTTCAGCCACAATGAAGCTAGCTTTCACTTTCACTGCGGCCTCGTTTTTGGCTGTGGATTTCGTGAACAAACTCTGCTGTGACCGCAGTTTGCCTTTTAATTCTTGGGCAATGTGTTGCTTTTCTTGACGGCTAGCTTTAGCTTACTTAGCTCCGTGCTTGGTTTCAAAATGTTGACGCAGATTGTACTCTTTGACAACCGACACCGCCTCGTAACACAAAAGACATACCAGTCTTTCTCCTTGAAGCACAGACAAGTATTCGCCTTCCCATCTTTCTTGAAACAGTCTTCCGTCTGCATCAACTTTTCTCTTTCTGGACATTTTGGGATCACTATATCTCAATTCCACTCGTTGGCATGGATGTAGAAACACTGCCGCGGCTACCGTAGTCAGAAAGGCATTGTGGGGCTACCGTAGTCGAAAGGCATAGTGGGAAATGTAGTTTTTGGTCAAAACATGCTCGTATTTATTTTTAGACACTCAAAACTTTTAAGCTAAGCTCTCATGGGCCACATAAAATGACATGGCGGGTCACATCTGGCCCGCGGGCCTTGAGATTGACACGTGGTTTAAATTGTCAGGCTCGTAAGGTGAAGGCTTAATTACCGTATTTTCTGGTGTATAGGTCGCACCTTTTTGTGGTTTTTTCCAAGGCCTGCGACCTATACTTAGGTGCGACCTATATATGGCTTGTTATCACTTTCGGTGAAACAAATTTTAAATCCAGCTCATTTCACAATTACGTTCATTTATTAAGGAAAAGTTCAGCTCAGACATATATTTGCTATAATTTTTATCAAACAAATAATTGTTTTTAAGTGTTAATCTTCTTAAAAGCCTTGCTGTGCGCTCCTGTGGCAGACATTTGCAGCAGAGCTAAACGTAGGTGCGACCTATACACCAGTGCGACCTATCTAGGGATTTTTCCAATCTATTGGTGATAATTGGACAATGCGACCTATACACAGGTGCGACCTATACACCAGAAAATACTGTACTGTATAGAATTGGCCGAAGTGGTGTTTTGCTTTTTCTTTGTAGATAAGTAAAGATTTCAGACAAACAATGCATTTCATTGAGGACAACAAAGGTAACGTTACTAACAAAGATATATTTTACCTCTACGTTAGATTTATTGTTATGAATAAAGTTTTACAAGCCTTAGGTTATCAAAACATTGGCTTGCAAACTTGAGAGGCACGTAGCTAATGACACATGGGTTGCAACTTGGAGGATCGACAAATTTTTATTTTTAAATTTTTTAAATTTTACAGATCAGTTAAAATAAACTTACCATGCTCTGTTAAGCAAAATATGCTATACTGTATTGTTCCGCGCTTTGGCTGTGCTGAAAGTGAAACTTAAATTGAACGGCCATGACTTGAAAGTAGTCTGCATGCGCTCTCTGTTGGATGCATTGTACAATTACGCCTTTTGCAAATAAGGACACGGCTTGTTCCCAGCATTTTAGAAGTAAAAATTAGAAGTTTTTATATTGGCATAAAATGGGATGATTATCACCGTTACCAATATGTCCCCAAACCCCTATATCGGCCTAAAATATCAGCCCAACCAATGTATTGGTCGGACTCTAAAAAGCACCTTGTTGGTTTGTTTAAGTTGCAGTTCTTACAAAGAATATTTTGGTTTTGTATGTCATCAGGGGAGTGTGTGTTTACGCAGGTTTATTGTACTGCACATGAAGTTTTCTTGTTTTCTGAGTGTTTTCAATATGATGATGCAGTCAGTGACCGTCGCCATGATTAGTAAATTCAAGGCTACATGCTGTCCTGGTACACCTTTGTGGCTCTGCATGTTAATTCATTCATTCAACCTTTATTTAGGCAGGTTAATCCCATTGAGCCTCGAGGACTCGTTTACAAGAGAGACCTGGCTACAAACAAAGAATGATGACAACAGCAACAGTAGATTTTCCTTGGACAATCAACAATAGACAATCATAAGAGAGAAATACAGATTTTTTTAACAAGTTAAAACAAAGCTGTCAAAGTAGCAAAACTTTGTTTTTGCGTTCCTTGTCTGCTCTTGTCCAACACATTTCTGAGTTTAGTTACCTGTACCACAACACTCGAATGTGTAACCCCTGAATAAAATCTTGCACCGCCATCCGAAGGTGGCACTGCTCTAATTATCTAATGTACTTCAGAAAAGGTCCAGAAAATGAACCCAATTATAATTTTGTTGCATTTAAAATGACCAATGGAAATTCAATTTGCAGTTAAATAGAAATTACAAAATGGTTGTGCTTCTTATCAGCCAGATTTCATCAACATGCTATTAAAACTCTGTTAAAAAATAAAAATCAGGACTAAAAGGTGGTTTTGTACCAAGGCTCACCAGATAAATTCATCTTCCAGTGAATAAAATGAGCTGATTTGCCTCTTTGGAAAAATAGAAAAGTATACAATGCGCTAAAACATAAATCCGTCAGTAATTGAAGTATACCGGTAGTTAGCCAGTCTGATCAGACTTGCCACCGTGAGCAGACTGTCCCAAAACTGAAACACAGAAGTGGTCGTGGAAGGATTTTTGTGGCTGCATCAGTGTAAAAAGTGTCACAGTTGTGATATTTATAGACGCAAACATAGAAAAGATAACTTTTGGATTTCAGAAGAGCATCAAGTCTCCGTAATGAAGCGCTCACGTTCAAAATCACAAAGAATATCTAAAATAAAGGAAGTGAAAGTACTGTACAAGAGGACTTCTTGGCATCGTTCTTTCTGTGTCTCAACCCCCCTTTGTTTCTCTGTCCTCAGGTGTATCCGGGGTTAATGGTGACTGCAGGCCTCATCCACTACATGCTCAACCTTCTTCACATCACAGTCCACATCCGAGACGTTTGCGTGTTTCTGGCGCCGGTGTTCAGTG
This sequence comes from Garcialebias charrua, assembly GCA_038048925.1. NCBI lineage: Eukaryota > Metazoa > Chordata > Actinopteri > Cyprinodontiformes > Rivulidae > Garcialebias > Garcialebias charrua. The sequence continues at coordinate 10,640 of JBBPBX010036413.1, read as the reverse complement.
GACTGACTGCCATCTCCACCTTCCTGCTGACGCGGGAGCTGTGGAACCAGGGTGCAGGGCTGCTGGCAGCCTGTTTCATCGCCATCGTCCCGGGCTACATCTCGCGCTCTGTGGCAGGCTCCTTCGACAATGAGGGCATTGCCATTTTTGCACTTCAGTTCACCTACTACCTCTGGGTATGTAGAATTTTTTTCCTTATAGGTGAAATATAAAATATATTTTCCAGGTACTTGCAATGCGAATCGACGTCCTCTTTTTCATCAAAGCAAAGTTTATTTGTCAGCCATATTCTGCTGCACCTACTACTGTACAGGGTTTCTGTAGCCAGGAAAGTAGCCCTGCTTTCAGAGCTTGCTTGCTTCAGATGTTGAATAATTTATCCACAGGCTTGAAAAGGAAACTGGCCATCTTTGCTGGCAATGTGGTTGACAGGATACAGCAAACTGTGCTTAAAACCTTTCACAATAAGTTGACCTTTAAGAGCAGAACTGAAGAGTTAAAGATGAAAAAAAGCCCCGCACCCCTTTTTTTAACTTCCCTTTTCTAAAATACATGTAGCGCACACAGCAGGCCGTGCTTTACACAAACACAAAGCAGTTCTCCATGTTCACTTTGCAGCTTGTTTTGTACATTATTTTTTACACATTTTCTGTGATTAAAATGTTACTTTTTTTTCTCTTCTGGATCTTGACCAAATTGCAAGAGTTTAATTTTGCCCAGCTGAAACATTGTTCAGATATTCAGAGGAGCTCCTATAGAAAATACTCCACTGCAGCTTTTTAAGATGAAAGACGCTTGAAACGGACTTCTGACTTTATTTTGTCTGCTTTTTCCATTGCATCAGCTTCTGCCTTGCAGCTGTTTTTAATGTGAAGACATATGCTTGGGTCTGTACGATTGAAGAGCGTCGCTTTGCACTTTTATCAGCATCAAATTTTCTCTGGTTATTGGAGTTGACCTTGAAAAATAGTAAATATCTCCTCCTTTCACATTGAGCTGTTTCTGTTATAAAATTACCTGCTTGATTATTCATTCAACCTTTATTTATACAGGTTAGTCCCATTGAGCCTCGGGGACTCATTTAAAAGAGAGACTTGTTTTCAACAAAGAATGATGACAACAGTAGACAACCATGAAAGGAAGCATACAAACAGAGAAGAACAAGTGAAAGAAATACCCTGATTCATAATCCAGGTAGAAAAATCTAAAAAAGCTAAGTCTGGTCCCCTGGACATTCAAAAAAACAAAACAAAGCAAAAAAAACTGTAGAAATGTTTCGTCTTTCGTCCGAAAGACTTCCTCAGTCTGAGATGCTGTATTCAGCTCAGTCTTATAAATAGCACCCTCTCACAGTGGATCAACCAGTTTGCTGATGACAGCCGAAACCAGCTGCTCACATGATCAAGGAGGACCATCAGCCTAACGATGGATCGTGAAGTGAAAGAAAATGGTATTAAAAATGAACCAAAACCAGCTACTGTAGATTGTAAAGTGATGTAAAATACTAAAAACAGGAACATGTCTGCATTGGTTTTTGCCATGAACTTAGCAGATGTTAAGTCACTTGAAGAGGTCATGGTTTAGAGCTTCAGATATTTTTGCAAGATATCCTAGAAAACGGGAGCGGAGTAGATTTAGGTGCTGGTTTTAGCTTTAGTTTTTCCTCTAGCCTTGTGCTAGTTTTAGCTTCTCTACCCTTTTGCTAGGTTTAGCTTTTGTATTTCTCTAGCCTTTTGCTAGTTTTAGCTAGTTGTCTTCTTCTCTAGCTAGTTTTAGCTTGTTGAGTCTTTCTCTAGCATTTTGCTAGTTTTAGCTTGTTCTCCAGCATTTTGCTAGTTTTAGCTTATGTTTTCTCTAGCCTTTTGCTAGTTTTAGCTAGTTGTCTTCTTCTCTAGCCTTTGACTAGTTTTAGCTTGTTTTCTCTAGCCTTTTGCTAGTTTTAGCTTGTTGTGTTTTTCTCTAGCTTTTTGCTAGTTAGCTTTTGTTTTTCTAGTCTTTTGCTAGTTTTAGATTGTATTTTTCTCTAGCATTTTGCTAGTTTTAGCTTTTGTTTATCTCTAGCCTTTTGCTAGTTTTGGCTTGTTCTCTTGTATTTTGCTAATTTTAGCTTTTGTTTTTCTCCAGCCTTTTGCTAGTTTTAGCTTGTTCTCTAGTATTTTGCTAGGTTTAGCTTGTTGTGTTCTTTTGTTGTCTTTTGCTAGTTTTAGCTTTTGTTTTTCTCTAGCCTTTTACTAGTTTTAGCATGTTGTGTTCTTCTGTAGTCTTTTGCTAGTTTTAGCTTTTGTTTTCTCTATCCTTTTGCTAGTTTTAGCTTGTGTTCTTTTCTAGCCTTTTGCTAGTTTTAGCATGTTGTGTTCTTGTCTAGCCTTTTGCTAGTTGTAGCTTTTTTATATCTTGCCTTCTGCTAGTTTTAGCTTTTGTTTTTCTCTAGCCTTTTGCTAGTTTTAGCTTGTTGTGTTCTTCTCTAGCCTTTTGCTAGTTTTAGCTTTTACTTTTATGTATCTGTACTTATTTATTGAGCTTTGTTCAATAAATAAGAAATTCTATTCAAATTTTATTCTAAGAAAAAAAAGCCATCACATCTACAAACATTTATTAGTCTAAAAAAACTATAGAATTTGCAAGTTCCATAGATATAATTAAAGCACATTGGATATATTTATATTATCTGTTAGAACTTTGAATCATACTGTTAACAATTACCTCAAGCTGCAGTAGTCTGCAGTGTAGAGGTGTTTTATAGAGGTGAGTTATACTGAACCATTAATTATCAGTCGCTCCTGATGCCGTTACTAAAGCTGCATATCTCTCTGAGTGTGTTGAGGACACTTTCTCTTCTGTGTAGGACTGCTCACTATTTTGAGGGTTTGCACAACATCAAATAATGTAAATGCAGGGGTCTCTGTAAAAGCATGCTGGCAAAAATTATGTTCTTTAGTTCTATTCATTTATTGTAGCTCTATGCATTTTATTAATAGGCTATATGCCACGGACTTCCGTTTCAGCACTTCCGCATTCATTACACATGCGGCGCACTTCCGGTTTGCAGTCAACACGGTGTTAGCGATGGCGTTCTTCACGAGATCTCTGCAGGACTTGCCGACAGTCACTGTTAATAATGTCTACAGAATAATTCAGACCTTCTCTAAAGCGCCCACATCTAAGAAGGATAAAGGATTTAAGCTTTGTGTCCAACTACATAAATAAATATGAAGGTAAGTCGGTATTTGTTTTCAGTTCACCAAACTGCCTCATGTAGGCTAACACAGCTAACATAGTTAGCCTTGCTAATCTGTTGAGTAAACGTGTTTTGTCTGTACAATGTTTTCTTATTAACACAAATGTTAGTTTCAAACAAGGAGGCAGGAGAAGTGACAGTTAGGGCTGAGTGTTTACAGTCCATGAGGAAGAGCCAGAAGCCCCACTGTTTGAGTCAAAGCCACCTGACAGTTCAGTTTCAAACAAGGAGGCAGGAGATTTAGAGCAGATTTAGAAACAAAAGTTATTTTAATTCAAGTTTGTACAAAAGTTGAGCTGAAGTCAAACCTGTTAAATCACTGTTTGTAGCAGGCCTTAATAAGAGATGTTTTCTTTCACTGCACAGGACACGGCAGGTGTTGGTGATGATGAGGGAACCCCTGGTCCATCCTAGATGTTTGTGAGACGTGGGAAGACACCACCGCTACAGCTCAAACATGAGGGAAGCAGTGAGGAGCTGAGATTGGATCCAAACAACAACAAACAAGTTGTTCCACTGAGGCACTGTAATCTGACTGATTACATGTTTTTAAATCTCCAAAAGCAGTCGAGGAAGCTGGGAGTTAGTCAGAAGATGTAATAATAATAATATAATTTAAACAGTGTTTAAATATTGTGCCTCATTTAGCTTGACTCATACGTTTTGTACAGTAATGTAACATTATCATCAAATTTCTTTTTAATAAAATGGCTAAAACGACTCTAAGCCTGTCTTAAACCAAAATACAGTACACATTTTTTTTGGGTGATAATACATCAATGAAGACAAAAGTCAGAATGTTTTGAACATTTTATTTTCTTACAAGTAGTAAGTAGTGTGACTGTAGTGTCAGGGTAGTCCTTGAAGTCTGCAGGTAGATTTTTATGTATCTGCTCTTCAGGTAGAGCCGAGTACTGTCAATAAAAAGTTGCTGTGAAAATCCGTCTGACCGTGGACTGATGGACACCGTACGGGTCAGCAAGGTCCCGTTGCTTTGATCCAAGGTCAAGGTCATTTAAGAACAGGAAGAACTCAACGGGCTGCAGGGTATGAGTTGACGGGGTGGTGTGGTTAAATAATCAATAAATAACACTGAACAACTGGTAATAACTAATAATTAAATCTCAATGTCACTACAGTACTTGTGCAATAACCTGTCACACAACCTGTGTAATGTTGATTATGTGCATACATATATATGCACATAAAGTTTTAAATATATATATATATATATATATATATATATATATATAAATATATACACATATATATAATAATATATTATATATACTGTATGTGTATATATTTATATATATATATTTAAAACTTTATGTGCATGTTAGCTTATATTACTAGCTTGAAATACTTGCAGTAGTTAATTCAAATTCATCCTGCTGCATTGTTATATCCGTCTCTCTTCAGGACTTTGTGAATATTATAATTACTTTTTCACTGTGCATGCTTTTAGTATACATACAGTAGTTTGTTCTTTGATTTTTAGCAAGTCAAATCTGCTCTTCTCATCCTGAGCACTTCATTGTACTGTTAACTCTGTGTTAACCTGTATAAGACAAATAAACACAAGTTGAACTTGATGGGGAGTTCCTCTCAGTTCTTGGTGAACACCGACCATGAATGGCAGAGCAGAGCAGTCATGGGCCAGAAACACATCAGGAGGTCAGATGATGCAAACCTGGAAAAAAAAAACAAGTGTTCATATTTACCTACAAGTAAAAAACCAAACAGAGAACTCTTTATGAGAGTTATGCTTTAAAATAAATAATTACATCTCAGGAAATTAAATGTTTAATTGGAGTGAAACAGTTCTGGTTTCATATTAAAGGAAACAGCAGAGAATATTTCAGAGGTGTAACAGCCCTGAAGTTACTAAGAGTTTACAAACATTTACAGATTAGAAAACATATGTTAGAATCTGAATATTATTTTAAAAGTATGTAGTTACAAACTTATTAAATCACTCATCATGACTCCAACATTAAATCTACAAGTGCAGAGTGTGGAGTCGAGTGATAATCGTGTTTCTTCACTGCGGCGTTTCTTACTGAGCTGCAGCTGCTGTGTGTTCTCCTCGCTGTCCTCTCTGCTTCTCTCCCAAAGCCCCGGTCATGGAAGTGGAAGGGACAATTATTCCACTGGAACAATGCAGGTACAGCTCATTTTTAACCACTGTTTGATGCTGGCTCTTGAATATTCTGAGGTTTAAAACGCCAGCTACAACCGAGTGTTAGCTTTAAGGCTAACTCGGTTAGCCACGAACTCTGGCATTAAAATATAAAAAACTAAGCGCTCTATTGTACCTGCTATTCACTGGACACAACGGCACACAACAAATCTCTCTTGTTGTACCAGTAGCTCGCAGATAATTTACCTTTTGTGTCTTTTACATGGTCTAGTTCTAGAAGCTACCGCAAACAACAACAGTAGTAGATGAGAGCCGGAAGTGAAGCGCATGGATCATATTTTAACGGAAATACGTCACCACTACCCGTGGCATATAGGCTATTACCTTTAATGCTAAGGATACAATATTTTTTATTAGAGCCCAACCAATATGGACATTTTGGCTATCGCCAGTACTGATATTGGGAGGGGAATGCTAATGCCGATAACTGATATAAGAGCTGATTTTTTTTAAAGCTTATTCCACCCCTAAGAATCTTAAGTAAACAGCTACTTTTAAACCCGTTTTAACACCTCAAGTCTTGAAACAGTCTTCCTAACGTGCTACAGTTTCCATCCTCCACTATTAACCATAAAGTTATCAAGTGTTCCAAAAATATAAATTAAAAACAAAGAGACACTCTTCCCTGTTCATTGTTTAAACAGTCAGTAAGGTATGGTGAAGGTCTTAATTAGCATTTGACTGCAGCAGCATTCTTTTTTCTTTGTAGACCAATATTTCAGACAAACAATGCATTTCAATGAGGACGACAAAGATAACGTTACTAACACTGATATATACACTACATTGCCAAAAGTATTTGCTCATCCATCCTAATTATCAGAATCCGGTGTTCCAATCACTTCCATGGCCACAGGTGTATATAATGAAGCACCTAGGCATGCAGACTGTTTTTACAAATATTTCTGAAAGAATGGGTCGCTCTCGGGAGCTCATTGAATTCCAGCGTTGAACTGATAGGATGTCAACTATGCAACAAATCCAGTCGTGAAATTTCCTCGCTCCTAAGTATTCCACAGTCAACTGTCAGCTGTATTATAAGAAAATGGAAGTGTTTGGAAATGATAGCAACTCAGCCACGAAGTGGGAGGCCATGTAAACTGATTGAGTGGGGTCAGCGGATGCTGAAGTACATAGTGCGAAGAGGTTGCCAACTTTCATCAGAGTCAATCACTACAGACCTCCAAACTTCATGTGGCCTTCAGATTAGCTCAAGAACAGTGTGCAGAGAGCTGGGTTTCCATGGCCGAGCAGCTGCATGCAAGCCATACATCACCAAGTGCAATGCAAAGCGTCTGATGCAGTGGTGTAAAGCACGCCGTCACTGGACTCTAGAGCAGTGGAGGCGCGTTCTCTGGAGTGACGAATCACGCTTCTCCATCTGGCAATCTGATGGATGAGTCTGGGTTTGGCGGTTGCCAGGAGAACAGTACTTGTCTAACTGCATTGTGCCAAGTGGAAAGTTTGGTGGAAGGGGGATTAAGGTGTGGGGTTGTTTTTTAGGAGCTGGGCTTGGCCCCTTAGTTCCAATGAAAGGAACTCTGACTGCTTCAGCATACCTAGACATTGTGGACAATTCCATGCTCTCAACTTCGTGGGAACAGTTTGGAGCTGGCCCCTTCCTCTTCCAACATGACTGTGCACCAGTGCACAAAGCAAGGTCCATAAAGACATGGATGGCAGAGTCTGGTGAGGATGAACTTGACTGGCCTGCATAGAGTCCTGACCTCACCCCAGTAGAACACCTTTGGGATGAATTAGTGGAGACTGAGAGCCAGGCCTTCTCGTCCAACAACAGTATATGACCTCACAAATGGGCTTCTGGAAGAATGGTCAAAAATCCCCATAAACAGACTCCTAAATCTTGTGGACAGCCTTCCCAGAAGTGTTGAAGCTAGGTGCTATGTTATCTAAATGTTGGCTTGCTAACTTGAGAGACGCGTAGCCAATGACAAATGGGTTGGAGGACTGAAGATAATTTATTCTAGATTTTTTATTTATTTACATATCACTTACAATAACCGTGCATGCTCTGTTCAGCAAAATATTCTACACAGTATTGTTCCCTGCTTCGACTGTGCTGAAAGTGAAAGTGAAACTTAAAGTAAATGGCCATGTCTTGAAAGTAGTCCATATGCATCCCCTTATCAGAGCATAATGGACCAATTCTTACCGATACCGATATGTCCTCAAATGCCTATACAGGTATTGGCCTAAAATATCAGCCCCACCAATATATCGGTTGGACTCTAGTTACCGATACTATAGTCTATACCAAGGGTCTGCAACCTTTATGATCAAAAGAGCCATTTTTACAACTTCACTTACTAAATTAAATATGTCCAGAGCCGCAACAACCTGCTACAACTGTGATTATCAACTGGTGGACCATGGACCACTGTAGGTTTTTTGTAGGAGACTTTTGTGGCCAGTACGGGTGGTAGTAATGACATTCTAAAGCTAAAATGTTATTCTAAAGCTAAAATATTACTATAAAGCTAAAAATATCTAATTATTTTTCACATTTATTGATATTTTTTACAATTTAATACAAATAAAAAGACCAGATTCTTGTAAAGGTGGTGGTGGTGACAGGGTAGAATGAACTGTGCAGACCTATGTATGTGAACTTTTTTAATTGTGGAAAAAACAATTGGGTATAGAAATAAAGCAAAAAAAGTTGATGAGTATTTGCAAAAGAAATGACAGGAAAACGGCTAAAACTAGTATTTTTTGTTTGTATAACAACCAATAAAATTCAGTTTTATGTCAGTTTTGGTCAAAGCTTGAAAGAGCCGCTGCAGAGGGACCTAAGAGCCACATGTGGCTCCAGAGCCACAGTTTGCAGACCCTTGGTCTATACAAAAACTACATTATGATTAAGGACAAAACGTTATTCTTGGTTAAAATGAATAACAAGTTCAAGCTATTTTAAAGGTAAATTTTTCAAAATTGTGTCTCACTGCAGATCTGAAATGATAATTAAAGAAAGTGTGTGTGTTGGTTTGATATACCTTACAGCGTGACAAAAGCTGAACAAGAACAGCAGGTTTTTGAAAAGGTATAGAAGATGATTCAAAAGAACAAAATTCAAGTAATTCTTTAGCATTTTTTTCTCTTTTAAACGTTCAGTTTTTGTCATTGAAATTCTTAAAGGTCTTCAAATATTTTTTCTTCCTGAATGGCAGCTGAATCTAATTCTGTCACGTCTGATTAACCGCTGTAGTCGTATCGTTCTCATTCAAGGGAAAAAATGCGAACAAAAGCACCCCTTTTGTCAAACATGCCACAGGCAGTTTTAAAATTTAATAGAAAATCACAGGCTATTTGTCCAATTTTATTTGAGCCTCGAGGTATTGATATTAATCTGAGTGTGAAGACATGCCACTCAGTGGAGGCTTTCATCCAGGTACTGATTTGTGCATTTCATCATATCGTGTCTCTGCTGTTTTATTGTTTAGAAAACTTGACACTATAAAAACTGCTGGGTTAAAATAAGTGTTTTTATAATCCAAATATCCAGCCGTGTTGTTTTCAGTTAGTTTGTTAACTCTTCAAGTGGTTTCTAGGACAGTAGACACACTTTTCAACTTTTTGGTTGTCTATTTGGTACTGAACAGCAGCTCAGTGTGACGCATCAGAGTGAAGCGGGCCGTTTCTACAGTTCAAGTCCCTCGATAAAACACTGCACTGACTCAGCGGCGTAGCCACATGACTGATTGTTCCACTCGCTTAAACTTACATCCTCAAACACACACACTGTGCATATCTTTATGCTGAGCCTACTGAAGAAATGTGTGCACTCTGTGTGTACAAAGGCTTTTACATGAACAGGTCCAGAGTCTGGACTCAACTGCTCATTGTTTGTCATTGAGTGTGTGCTCAGTAGGGGGAGGAGATTTCAGGCAACGAGTTGTGGAACAAAAGACATGTTTTTGTGTAAAACAACGGACATGTTGGCATTGCTAAAAAGTCAAATTTAATCTATAAAAATGTTTTAGAACATGTTTATTAAACTTAAATTTCAAGGTTCTTTATTGCCACTTGCATCATGTGGTGCATGAGGTGGAACGAAATTGTGTACTCAAGGTCCCAGTTACACCCCAAAATAGCAAAAATATAAAGAATAAAAATGAACAGTATACTGTATAAGGATGTAAGATGTACACTAAGATATGGGCTAAATGAACGCTAAACATCTAAGATATATGCTAAACACTAATAATGTAAATTGTTAAAACAGCTACCCAAACATGAATACAGCAGCATAAAGGCAAAAATTCAGCACCATGGATAATCAGAGATCAGCAGCATGGAAAATCAGCAGCACAAGCACAGTCGTATGTGAGCAGAGTGAACAAAAGGGGGCTCAACACACAGCCCTGAGGGGTGCCAGTGCTGAGGGTTATTGTGGATCCTCACATACTGTCTGTTGGTTAAGAAATCCATGAAATGGTTAAGAAACCTGTTTTATAACCGTAAAAAAAACTGTTCTTTATTATTTTACATCAGCATACCTAAGCTCCAACAACAGTTTGTTTGCTCTAGAGCAGGGGTCACCAACGTGGTGCCCGCGGGCACCCGGGTGCCCCCAAGGACTATTTGAGGTGCCCTCGGACCTGTTCTAAAAAAAAGCACAACTCACTTAGCTGCATTTAAAATTTCGTTTTATTCAGGTTTTATTCTTTTTTTTTGTATTTATATATACACTACATGTATTTTAATATGTATATCTTAAAAATATATTAAAAATATGTTTTATTATACATTTTTTCAATTTACGCTTTGTTATTTCCGAAGAGTTTATCAAACTGGTGCCCTTTGTATGACTCCGTACCCTCGAAGTAGCTCTCAGTTTCGAAAAGGTTGGTGACCCCTGCTCTAGAGTTTACCCCAAACTGATTTAAAGTGTGTTTTTCTCGCTTCTATTTTGGTAAAAAATGGCCTTTGCTCAGTGGGATCTAAAGCTACTGCAGTGTGCTAAATTCTGGCTCTTTCAGCTGCGGCTACTTTATCTGTCTGGCAGCCATTTTTCTGTTTCGGTAGGGAAAAATTGATCTTAGTTTGATTTCCTCTTATTATTATTAGTCTGTGATACTCTGCTGCAATCTGCACAGCCTGCGTTGTAATTTGAATTGGCTTCTCAAAAATATTACTGCACTGGGGTTTGCTGAGCAGCAGAGACGGTGGCAAGTTAAC
>JBBPBX010036412.1:11730-29766 GCA_038048925.1 Garcialebias charrua | reverse complement strand
ATAATTATAAATAAAATATAGATAAATGTACATTTGACTCTAGAAAATTCTGCAACAACGTAAGTAGTGAAGACAAATCTTTGACAAAAACAGCTACAACTTGAGCAGCTGGTTGTTTGTTTTCATTCAGAAAAAAACTTTTTTTAGCAGAGCATCATGAAACTAATTGTTTTAATATATATCTGTGTGAATGTTGCTTATGATAAAGTTATTTTAACTCATTTTTCTCTACTTTTTTAAAATTAAGCTCCTATTTCACCCTTCCACAGTTTACTGATCGACACATGATTAAATAAAACGAGAGGCCTCCACAGTCACATGCGTGTTGATTAATTTGCTCAGTCTGTGTCCAGGAGAGGGGAACATTGACATACGTATCTAACCTTATATTTTAGCAGCATGAACACATTTAAATTAATTAAACTTCATCCGGTTCATCTCACCCTGCACACTCTGTGCTGTAAGATGCTTGTTGATGCGGCGGTAGAAGAAATGTGCTGAGTCAGGACTCAGGACGTGACTTCACTGAGCAGCTTTTAGCTTTTGCTGACAGACAGAACCGAGACAGCTGGGCCGACCACCGAGCCCTTCAGGGCTGATCAGGAGCACGATCCATCTTCCTCAGAGCCTGCTGTCGCCTCGCCGTGCTTCTTGGGAAACCTCAGCCTTTGGATATTGGTTTACGTGAACGAAACATGCAACAGAGAGCGTTGGCTTCAAATCCAGTTCAGTGCACAAAAACAAGGATTTAATTTGGTGCGAATATCAGAATTTGAGGTTGGAGGGGAAAAGGAGTCCACGGTAAACCAACGTGGCTGTTTACGTGTCCATATTTTAGTTTGTGAGAGGAAATCCCTACAGGAAGGCCCCGTCCGGGAGGCGATCCTGCTCACCGAGAGACGACAGCTCTAACCATGCCGCCCACTTTTTACAGAGTATCACTGCTTTTTAAAAACATGGGTAACCCCATCCTCCGTCGCCCACACCAGGCATCTCTTTTCACCACTTAGAAAACTTATTCGCGCGACGTGCCGCGTCCCGAGCGACAGAAACATTCAGTTCCTGTCAAGCACTCGACGCCGTTCCCGAGAGAAATGCGCTTCTCTTTCCAGGAATCTGTCATTTGACATGACTCGATCAGAGACGAAACATTCATTCATTCAACCTTTATTTAGACGTGCGTCTCAAGATCCACGTCAGCAGCTTTTCTGTTCAACTCGTTGAATTGTGGGGAGACGTTTTTAATCTTCGCTCTAATTTTTAGTCAGTTAAATCTAAGATTGCAAAATAACATTTCTAAATGTCACTCCAGTGAATAAGATCCTCCAAAAATATATATAAATTAAAAATAATTAAGCAGCACGTAGCAATACTTATTATAGCCCAGTACATGCAGTAAATGCACGACACTTAACCTGTTATGTACTGTGTGTTGGGTACATGTTACATAGAATGATTGGGCTGTAAAGTATTCCGAAGTACCTTGTTAGCCTGTACGGTACTTAAAGGTTACATACCAAGTACATGTCAAAGTACCAGCCAGGTATTTACTTCCTGGTATTTATTTGCCAGGGAGGCCTAGGCCTGAAGGAAGTCCTACATGAATTTTTTGCACTGTCGGAGGAAACCGGAGTAGCCGGAGAAAACTCATGCAATCTCCACACAGAAAGAACCCCAGGTCCAAACTGGGAACTGATGAACCCAGAACCTTCTAACTGGGATGAAATGATGACTATAACGAAACAATACCAAATATCAATCAAAGACTTTCACGTTTGTAGATTTGTTGAAAAGTGTAAAAATATGTTTTATGTATAAAAACAAGGTTAGAAGAGACGTGAAGGTTATTTTAGTATCAATGTATTCAATAAAGACGATATGTTCACATAAATTTATTCTTTATTATACCTGTATAAGGTGTTTATGAAAATGTTTTTTTTAATTTTTTTTTTATATTTGGTTTACAAAAAGTTTAACTGGGCTGGGCTGATGTTTCATGTTATACCCAGTAACTGTCTGCCTCATATGGTGCCAAAGCAAAATTCTAATAATTATTAATAACTAAGGTATTATAGCACTTATAAGTAACGACAAAAGTTTGTTTTATTCTTTGAACATCTTCTAGGACAAAGATGAACCCATCTGCAAGTAATCTCCAGGAAACCTGCTTTTATTGTCGTATACGACTTTGTCCAAAACATGTCTCTCTTGATAATGAGTCCCAGTGCCTCAGTGATGAATAAAGAATAAAGAACAATTTTAAAAAGTAATTTTTTATTATAAGTAGATGAGCAGAGAAGAGTTGAATCGAGGAGTCTGGCTGGTCTAATCAGGTCAGGAACGAGACGGCCAACATGGGAACCACATCAGACTAAAATTAGAACATCGCCTTGGACGTTACATCAATAAGTTTTTAGATTAATATTCAGTTTGGCTTGGAGCTGTGATGACAGGACTGAGCAGCTGCTCAGAGGTTGTGCTGCGTTCAGAAAACAACATGTGCTTCAGTGATCTTTTCCTCCATCAGGTCCTAACGGGTCTTCAGCTTTTGTTCACAAGCTGAGCTGAAGCTCCGGCACCAGAAGTTCTCCTGTCACGTCATGTTGCTCCTCAGCCACACACGGAAACGTCTCTTAGACGGTCAGCTCTTTATGGATCCAGAACATAAAATAAATATAAGAAAAATACATTTAATATATAAATCTAATTAGTTTGCAACCCATGAAGGAAAAAAAACGTTCACCAAATCTAAAATGTAATAATGTGGAAAAATTCAAGGCTTGGGTCAAAAATTGTTATTTAAAGTTGACATTTCTCGTAAAATTATATATCTATTGTTTGTTTATGTTTATGTTTATGTTTATTACATTTGTTCATTTTTTTAACAAAAGAAACAATACAAGACAATCCCATAAATGATAATGTACAAAATATAAAAAAATGAAAGGTAGCAGAAAGAAGAATAAATCTTATTATATCTGCCCCTTTTTTCCAACAATCAGATTAAACAATAATAATCTTCAACCAACAGTACAAAATGACTAACTCTTTCTAATTTTCTAACTAATACAATACACATTACGCTATTTCATATATTTTTTAACACATTCGTTTTGATCATTTTCTTAAATGTAAACATTGACTTGGCATTTTTAACTACATTCTCCAAGCCATTCCATAATCTAATTCCCTGGATTGAGGTAGAACGTCCCTTCAAACTAGTTCTGAATTGTGGTTTTACAAACATCTCTGTCCCCTTAAGATTATAACAACTTTGTCTTTTAACAAAATGCATTTGGATATTTAAAGGTAATGCATTATTTTGAGCCCTATACATAACTGATAAAATATTATAGTCTACCAAATCATGGAACTTCAATAACTTCAGTTGATAAAATAATGTACTTGATGGATGACGGTAATGTTTTCTAGTGATAATTCTTACAGCTCTTTTCTGTAATACAAAAATAGGCTTTGTGATTGTTTTACACGCATTCCCCCAAACATCAATACAATAGATTAAGTGTGGAACAATGATTGTGTTATACAACAAATACAGAGCTTTATCATTCAATAGGTCTCTGACTTTGTACAGTACTGCAATCGATTTAGCTATTTTTATTCTTACAGAATTTATGTGTTGTTTCCATGTCAGTTTGTCATCAATGATAACACCCAAAAACTTCACCTCACTCACTCTACAAATCTCAACATCCTCAATTTTGAGTGGAACATCAACAGTTTTCTTTTTATTACTGAATATCATGTAATTAGTTTTTTCTAGATTTAATGATAATTTATTTATTTTAAACCAAGTTTGTATCTTGACAAATTCTGTCTTTATCAATTCCAACATTTGTTCTATATCTTCGCCTGAACAGAAAAATGTGGTATCATCAGCAAAAAGTACACATTTAAGGAGTCCTGACACATTTACCAAGTCATTCACATATAAAATAAATAGCTTTGGTCCAAGTACAGAGCCTTGGGGAACTCCACATGTGATATTACAGAGGTCAGATCTTACATCATTTATTTGTACAAATTGTTTCCTATCTTTCAAGTAGCTAGATACCCACTGTAATGCTGGTCCTCTAATACCATATTTGTTCAGTTTTTCAAGGAGAATGGTGTGATCAATAGTATCAAATGCTTTTTTTAAATCAACAAAAATACTGACACAATATTGTTTTTGATCGACAGCAGTAGTTATTTGTTCCATTAATTCCATGAGAGCCATTGATGTAGAGTTTTTTGCTCTAAACCCATACTGACTGTTGCTTAGAATATTTTGTTTATCTATAAATTGATCTAGTCTGTTCACAAATAGTTTTTCAAGAATTTTTGAAAACTGTGGTAACAAGGATATAGGTCTATAATTGTTGAACACACATTTATCACCATTTTTAAAAAGAGGAACTACCTTAGCTACTTTCATATTATCTGGAAATATTCCTGTTGAAAATGATAAATTACTATTTTTCTTATACTTAATTTAAATGACATGGTTATTCATCTTGACAACTTGTCAGCTAAATTTCACTCTTAATGAAACAGATCAGGAGAGTTTGAACCACAACCTTCAACAGCCGCCACACTCACTCCCCACAGCTTTGGATTCTGATTCTGTGACTCATGAGTTTTGGCTCGGAAACAACTTGGAGGTGTTTATTTTCAACTTGCTCCTTTGATTAAATGTCAGTTAAAAATCGTGTGTTGGGTCAAACTGCTGCAGAACCCATGGCCCGGGTCACTTGATGGATTTAGGTTCTGTTGGGATGATCAGAGGGAGTTAAAAGGTCAAACTTCCCAGAAAACTCACTTGTATTGTGTGAAGTTCCTGAATTTCTAATAAAAATAATTATATTTGAAATAACAGGCTCAAATTCTTATCACGTGTCTTATATTTAAAAACATTCACTACTGAAGTTTAACCTTAATGTTTGTTAGAGGCTGAATAATAAAAGCCTTGCTGCATTCTGGTTGATTGGGTGTAATTGTTAACATTTTTTTTTAAAATTAGTTTTACAACTGATCATAATAAAAAGTAATTGAGTTGTTCAGAAGTGTTTTTTATTTTACAGCCTCTTAAAACAGAGCTCTGTATGTACGTATGTATGTATGTATGTAAGTATGTATGTATGTATGTATGCATGTATGTATGTATGTATGTATGTATGTATGTATGTATGTATGTATGTATGTATGTATGTATGTATGTATGTATGTATGTATGTATGTATGTATGTATGTATGTATGTATGTATGTATGTATGTATGTATGTATGTATGTATGTATGTATGTATGTATGTATGTATGTATGTATGTATGTATGTATGTATGTATGTATGTATGTATGTATGTATGTATGTATGTATGTATGTATGTATGTATGTATGTATGTATGTATGTATGTATGTATGTATGTATGTATGTATGTATGTATGTATGTATGTATGTATGTATGTATGTATGTATGTATGTATGTATGTATGTATGTATGTATGTATGTATGTATGTATGTATGTATGTATGTATGTATGTATGTATGTATGTATGTATGTATGTATGTATGTATGTATGTATGTATGTATGTATGTATGTATGTATGTATGTATGTATGTATGTATGTATGTATGTATGTATGTATGTATGTATGTATGTATGTATGTATGTATGTATGTATGAATGTATGCACATCACCCTGCCAAATAATAAAAAAACACACCAAGAACACGTCTTTCTCTCTTACTGAACGTTCTGCATTCAGAGTTGGACGTGTCCAGAAGACGAGACTGAAGATTTAGGTTCATGCTCCGTGCTGAAAGGGCACTGTCAACTTTACGACTACCGGTACGTCTATTTCTGAAAACACCTGAGGGCGGTCTTCTTATGGGCCCTGCAGCGCATGATGCTGAGACAGGTGGTTTAAGATGAACATGCTGGATTTTTCATAAAACGTCAGGTTGAGATTAAAAACCAGATTAGAAATCCAATCAGTGGGACAATAAAGTGTAATGCATCATAATAAACTGCAGCTGCATTCACTGCACAGACATTTAGAGGTCTAGACGTTGTAAAGCTGACGTGAATGGCAACAAAAAAATTTAACTGAAAAAATAAATAATTAGATAAAATCAGATTTTAATCCAACAAATTTTATGCACATCAAATAGAAGAGATTTAAACAAAATGCCTCGTAGATCCAAGTAACGAAAGCTGCTGTGGTTGTGTCTAAACTGGACCCCAGACGTGTTTATGGCTCTGTCTATACAGTGTGCATGGCCCAGCGTGACGTGTCGCACACTCCAGAATCCAGGTCTAAATTTATCCCTGTCTGCTAAAGACACTTTGTTGTAAGGACATGGTGTCATTACAGCGCCGCTTAACTCCAGTAATCCCCCGAGCAGCAGCTGGCACATTGTGGTGCAACCAAACTGTTGTAACAGTCTCAGCAAAAACAGGTTTCCTAAAACTACCGTTTTCTTTTCACGAGGGGGATTTTCCTAAATTGGTTTCCCTGATGTTTGAAGAGGTTCAACCACAGGAGGAGGTTAAAGTTTTTATGGGCTTCCCTCTTAATTCACCATCAGCCCTCTCTGTTGTTTGATGATTCCTGCTGTAATGGAATTAACACTTCAAGGACCAACGCAGTGGTTTAGTGGTTGTGTTGCCTCGCAGCAAGTAGGCCGGGGTTCAAACCCTGGGCTCACTCTGTGTGGCGTTTGCATGCTTGTGTGGTTTTCTCTGGTACTCTGGTTTCCTCCCACGGCCTAAAAAGCACATGCATGTTTAGGCTGTCTGCAGGCACCAGAAGAAGAGATAGTGGGATTTTACTTTGTTAAACAAACAGACAAACAGACAAACAAACAAATAAATAAATAAATAAATACATAAATAAATAAATAAATAAATAAATAAATAAATAAATAAATAAATAAACAATGCCACTAAGATCATCTTTTGTTGGGAAATGATTAAATCTTGAAAATAAAGTTTTGCTCAGTCTCCCATGACATCATGAGATGCCACACTCAGAGTGTGTTTAATGAATGACTCTCAGTTACTACCACTACACAACATGTGATGTCAGCATTAGGACAAGCTGGGACAGGGGTCTGCAACCTGCGGCTCTAGAGCCACATTTGGTCCCTCTTTCAAGCTTTGACCAAAAACTAACATAAAACTGAATTTTATAGGATATTATACCCACAACAAAAAATGACTAGTTTTGGCTGTTTTCATGCCATTTCCTTTGTATATTAATACTAGTATCCACATATTTTCAGAGTAAAGTATACTCCATTTAACCTTATACAATAATAAATAAATAAAAACTGCACAATTCATTGTTTTAGTTTTTAAAATGGGCAATACTCCACTCTTCTGTGATATTCTTGTGACCTGGACATGGGCACCAGTGAGCCCCTGCAACCTGAAAAGGAAGACACGAGTAAAGATAATGGATGGATGGATGAATGGATGAATAGATTTCAGTCTTTTCTTTTGTCTCAAAATGTAAAAATATCAATAAATGTTAACAATTAGATGTTTTTAGTTTTATAGCTTCACACGCAGAAAAGTCCCCTCTAACAAACCTAAAGTGGCTGTAGCATGAAGCTGCACTGCTCTAACCGTGACCCCTGACCCTTATTCATCTCCCTTCATCCCCACCCTTCTTATCGCTACATTGCCTATGCGCCACCAGTTGATAATGACAATAGTGGCACGTTTTGCAAAAATGGCTCTTTTGATCGTGAACGTTGCAGAACCCTGAGCTAGGACAACCCATAGGGAGTCCCCGACTTACGGCGCCCCCGACCTACGGCAACTTGGACTTACGAACGGACTTACGAACAGTTTTGTTGTACATTAATACAGCACTGGTATGTGTTTTTAGATGAAAGTGTGTTAGCTAACCGTTTGTAAACAAAGTTCTGTGCATGTTTATGAACCAGTATATACGTTTGTGTTGAAAAATGGGTGTTTGGCGCAGCGCTAGGATACATTTTCCGACTTACGAACAAAAATCCGGACTTACGAACGCACGTGCTACGGGTTTCGACTTACGTCATTTTCGACCTAAGAACGGTTCTTAGGTCCGGAACTCGTTTGTAAGTCGGGGACTCCCTGTACTGCTTTGTGGGGTTTTATTTTTTTGGTCCTTTTTATAAAATAAAAAAAAAGAGAGAAGATGGATGTAAATAGCTGAATATATATATTTTATTGAAACTATAAAAACAACTCATTGCACTGTACATAAAAGGGCAAATACAGTTTTTTTCCTTCACCTTAGTTTGTGAGAATGCACTGAATGTCATCTACCACAGGTAACATACTAACTACAGGTTAGAAACCCACGCAATAAAAAATAGGAGCTGCTTTTAAACTAGAGTTATTTAAAAAAAGCAACAAAAACAAGTTTGCTTCACTAAAAAAAATATATATATATATATATATATTTATAAAAGTCTTTACACCAACAGTCCATTCTTTTCTGGGTTTCTCACCGCTCTCCTCTTCCTTCCATCTCTTTCATGCACCTGATCGCACCCTTCCCGCTGCTCTTCTTCCTCTCCTCCTCCAGCCTCGCTCTCTCCTTCTCCACCATCCAGTCCCCTCCCAGGTAACTCAGCGCCTCCTCGGGTCGACCGCGGCGCTGCGGCCTGGGGTCGAGGAGCGACTGGAAGAAGGAGCAGGCCAGCGGTGTGAAACACGTGAACTGGGGGGCTGTGGGGGGTTGGTTCTGCTCTTTGCTGGGATCGCTGGTTTTCTGTGGTTCTGTCCAGACGTCCAGTTCATCACTGGGGCCTTTCGCTCCATCACACCACTCCTGGTATTTCAGGTAGGAGCGACAGTCGCTGGCTGTCTCAGCCCAGGGGTGGCTGCCGGTGATCATGGCGTACGTGAGGACGCCCAGGGCCCAGCTGTCGGTGCTGGGCTCCACCGACGCCCAAACCCTCTTCTTCTCCTCCTCAGCTCCATCACGCTGAGCAGTCATGCTGCTCCAGCTGTCCTCGTTTCCCCGAGCGGCCTCCGCCTCCGGCGTGCAGTAAGGCGAGCTGTACCAGACCTCTGGCACTCTGGTTCCTGTGGCCTTCACCTGGAAGTAAAGGTCAGTTTAGTGAACACGGTGTTCCCAGCACCACCAGAAGGTCGTCGCCACCCTGCAGCTACTGACCATGCCAAAGTCTCCCAGTTTGACCCACCGGCAGGCAGAGTCGCACAGGAAGACGTTCTCGGGTTTGACGTCTCTGTGGACAAAACCGAGGGCGTGCAGGTGGGACAGAGCCCCACACAGCTGGGACACCACCCGCTGACAGCAGTCCTCCTCCACCCCCACCTGAACAACGATCAACAGAAGACTTGACGAGCCACGTTCAGACCAACGAGGGAATTTTAACAGTTTTCACTTGTTTCAGTTAAAACTAGTCACCAGTTAGTCTAACACGCTGGGAGGAAACAACTAACTGGTCTGCCGTAATGTCTTGTTAAAAAAACATATTCATTAGTTTATTTTTTTCCTGACCACTTTTATATTTTTAAATAGGGATGGGGCCGATCCGATCCAGTATCGGTATCGGCTTCCGACACCAATATAATTTAAGTATCGGACTTTCCGATCCAACCTGCCGATATTTCCGATCCGGCTTCAAAGAGCACATGGGTTCCAACATATTCTGTGACTGCCATCTTAACATTGTGTGAGTTGAACCCAATGAAGACACTCTGAGCCTCACAACAAGAAACACCTAAACTTTAAAGCACACAAGAGGCAGGTCTATATCACAGATGTCCTTCTCACTCATGGTGCAGCTGGAAAACAAAAAAAAAAACACTAAGCATTATGGGAAATACAACACAGTCCACTCCCCTTAACCACTACGGGAGTGGATTTTGTGTTCTTTCCCATAATGCTTAGCAGTATTTTAGATTAAAAAAGCATTATGGGAAAGACAATAAAATCCACTCCCGTAGTGGTTAACACTAGAGTGAGTGAATTTTCAAGATCCTGAGGACAAACCCCCTCCTTCTCCTCAACAATTTGCGGGCCATTAACTGTCTTTTGTTATAAATATGCTTGCAGGTAACTCAGACACACCCACCACGCCTGACTGCATTCCAATGTTTCTCAAGGCCTCCTAGTCACATGTTTTTGCCCTGGAGATATGTTGAGTGAGGGCACAAAACTTTAAGGGGAGTGGACTGTGTTGTCTTTCCCATAATGCTTAGCGGTATTTTAGTTTTCCAGCTGCGCCATGAGTGAGAAGGACGTCTGTGATATAGACCTGCCTCTTGTGTGCTGTTAAAGTTTAGGTGTTTCATGTTGTGAGGCCCAGAGTGTCTGCATTGGGTTTAACTCACACAATGTTAAGACGGCAGTCACAGAATAGTCGCAGTTCAAAAATGTCATTATTACAGCCTCTTATACCTGAACAGTATCGGATCGGGTATCTGTATCGGTCGATATTCAGATTTAAGGATCGGATCGGAAGTAAGAAATGTGGATCGTGCATCCCTAGTTTTAAACCCATAAACATTCAAAACGATGGTTCTACCTCAGGAATGATGACGTCGTACAGATCACCGAAGAGGCTGGCCTGCTGAGCGAAGATGTAGTGCGAAGGAGTGAGGTAGGCGATTCCCAAAGCTCGAGTCAGAGACGGGTGGGTGCAAAACGCCAGGGAGAGGTTGTATTCCCTCAAGAAGGAGAAAAGTGAGGTGGACTCTCGTGGGAAGAACTTCAAAGCCATGGGAGTACCTGAGAGGGGACGATAACTGGTGTTTGTCATAGTTTTAATGTTGGCTCGTTGCAGCTGTGAGAGGTTTGTTAACTTCCTCACCTCTTTTCTTGTGCACGGCGAGCATGACCTTCCCGTACGAGCCTTCGCCCAGCAGCTTCAGGAGCTTGAAGTGCTCCGACGTGTCCAGAGCTGCCAGAGACTGAGCGCTCAGGTGACACATCTCATCCAGGAGCTTCGTGGCCGCCTGAACACATGAAACATGCTGGTTTGACACATCACAATCAAACTGTTTATTTCTTTTTTTAGATAAACATATTTTAACCATTTTGCACAAAATTTTATGTGAACAATATGGTTACGGCAGGGTTACACATCTGTGGTTGAGTTATTTGAGTAATAGGTTACATTATGTACAAATTAAAGCTGCTATATGTAACTTTTCTAACAATATATTTTTAACATATTTCTTCACTCTGTCACTAGATTGATGTTAGAGAGGTAATCTCTGAAAAAAACTAAAAAAAAATATTGTCCCCTTGCTTCTCCAGGTGGTAAATAAGCATTTCTAAAAAGAAAAAGTGACCCGCCATTTTCCAGCCAATAAAAACAAAGTTTGTAACCAGCCAATAAAAACCGAGCTTGAATTCGAATCAGCCAATAAAAACAGAGCTTGAATTTGAATTTTAACAGACCACAAGGGGGCAGTGCCATATATGGCTCTGAGGGGGAGGGATCAGAATGCTTTGCTTGTTGAAATTTTTTCTAAGTGCTGATGTTCTACAGAAACTGCAGACTCCACCTTTAAATTAACAACACAAAGTCACAAATTGAAATTATGAAATGTGGTCTTCCTCAAGGCTCAGTTCTAGGACCTAATTTATTTATGCTTTATTTAAATGATATTTTTTACAGTATCCAGTATTTTGGAATTTATCAAGTTTGCTGATGATACAAACTGTTTTTTTCTGGAAAGAATATGGATGAATTAATACAAATAGTAGAAAAAGAGCTAGCTGAAATAAAAAGTGGTTTGATTATAATAAGCTATCTTTAAAAAAAAATAAAAAATATGGTATTTTCAGGTAATCGGATTTACAATAATGTAAAGTTACATATAAATGGAGTTGAAATCGACAGAGTTTATGAGACAACATTTTTTGTAGGTATCATTCTGGATAACAAACTTAGTTGGAAGCCTCATATTAGAAGTAAAATTGCAAAACTATTGGAATATTGTTTAAAATAAAATATTTAATAAATGTAAAAGGCTTGCATATTATATACTCTTCCTTGATTATGCCCTACTTGTCATATTGGTCAGAAATATGGGGAAATGCAAATAAAGCTACTATTAATGTATTAATAAAGTTTAAAAAAAGCAATTAGGCTTATTAATAAAGAGGAATATTGTCAACCAACAAACTTTTTATTAAAGTAATACTTTAAAATTTAATGACTTTGTTTACATAAAAATACTGTAAATAATATATAAAGCACTGAATAAAAGTCTTCCTCCTGGAATTCAGAAATTATTTAAGTGAAGAGAGAGTGAATATAATTTACAAGGTTTGTTAATATTTGAACAAGCTAAAGAGGAAAGTAATAAAATCTAGATGTATTTCAGTTATCGGTGTGAAACTGTGGAATGAACTGAATGATGATCTCAAATGATGAGTTTTTTTTTGTGAGCTTTAAAAGAGCTTTAAAACGTAAAATTATAAAAACCTATGGAGATGTTATGTATATGTATATATGTATTGTGTAACCATGTGAGTTTGTGTATGTATCATATACATGCATATTTAAACATATGATAAATGTTTGTATGTGTACTTGTATGTGGACAGTAGATATATGTCATTAGGTAGACTGCTGAATCTATGAATAGTCAAGCCTTGGCTTCATCCTTTTCTGGTAAATGACTGATTTACCATTTTATATTGTTTTCCTTTTTTGTAATGTTTTTAATTTACCAAAATAAAGTTGAGTTGAGTTTACTTTTGTGACGGGCAAGATTAAATTAAAGAGAATAATCCCACTAAGTTTTATTACAGTATTTTCTGGTGTATAGGTCGCACTGGTGTATAGGTCGCACTTACGTTTAGCTCTGCTGCATATGTCTGCCACAGGAGCGTACAGCAAGGCTTTTAAGAAGATTAACACTTAAAACAATTATTTGTTTGATAAAAATTATAGCAAATATATATCTGAGCTGAACTTTTTCTTAATAAATGAACGTAATTGTGAAATGAGCTTGATTAAAAAATTTGTTTCACCGAAAGTGATAACAAGCCATATATAGGTCGCACCTGAGTATAGGTCGCAGGCCTTGAAAAAACCATAAAAAGGTGCGACATATACACCGGAAAATACGGGTATTCGGAATCTAATATTGCCAATTTTGATTAAAAGTTCCTCAGCCTGCAGTAGAAATAACCCTGATGATTAAATCCAAGTTCGTTTTTTCAAGTATATGTTTGCACATTTCTTTTTCTTATTTAATATTCAGAACTGAAGCTGCAATAAATTATTCACATGGAATTTTTTTTTTCAATAATTTTTTTTTTTTACTTTTTTTTTGGTCCCTGTGAGTTTTGTGCATTTGATTCTGAATTCTAGTAAACATCAAGATTTTATCATTTTCTAACCCTTGTCAGATGCATTTTCTACAGAATGAAGTCAAATGTAAAACAAACATTAGGAGTTAATTAAATTGACACATTAAAGAGCGTTTTACGACACAAACTAACATTACTGTACTGTGTATAGCTGCCACATCAAATCCAGATGTTTATTTTTCTGACTCAACATGACCAAACCTTATGTATAAAAACAATGAGCTAAAATAAAAACTGTTTAGGTTTAAAAAACATTAAGGCCACATAAAATATAAAACTGCAACAAACCCAAGCAGTTTCATAATTAGTGTTTAAATTTATGTACGAGAATCTGGAAACTAATTTTTCCGAATGGAACAGATTAAATTATCACAGAGCTCCAGCTGCTGTTGATGGATTATTTTTGTTAGATCGTCTTTAAAGGGCTCAGATTTTGTTCGGGTGCAGAAAGTAGCTGCCGTTTGTGAATTAAATCAGAAACATACGTGCTGTATAATGAGACTCCAGATCTAAATCAGGTTTTTAACGTGTAATCTGATCGAACACGACACTTCGATGCTGCTCCGTGTTGATCTCGCATGCTGAAGCTCTTGTAGCCTTCAGGAATGTGACACAACGGCTCCAGTGATGGTTGTTGCCATGGTGATGTTGATGTGGACTGGTATCAACATGGCTGTTAATAGTCACGTAAAGCCCTGCCACACTTGTTTGGGTTGTTGATGATGTTTCCATTGCAGCTGATGCTCTTGGATGGAGCTGAGGTGTCAGAGCATGAGTCTAAACTCGGAGCGGATCATTACGACTCATTAGAGCTGCAGATGTGCTGAAAACAGATGCTGGAATCCTCCTGAGCTTCTGCAGCTTCTGAGAAACGACTCGCATGCTTCCTCACTGCTTTTGCTAGTTTTGTTTTTTTTACTTAAATGCTGCTTGTTTTTAAAATATGATAAATAGATTTCAGGATTGATAAAAAAAAACAATTAGTGTTTAGAAGTTAATTTATTTGGCAAAACTTTTCCACATTCAGTTTATGCTTGCACAGTCGGATTGTTTTTGCAGTAACAATGTGACATTTTCTACCAAACCAAAGTTCTTCTTGTGCATCACACTTTGTCAGCACAGATATAAAGAGGGTTAAAACTGAGTTGTTTGGAGTCTGATGAGCCGCTCGGCTGCACAAGAGCAAAAAAAGGGACATTTTGACCGACATTGTTGCACTTTTGCCAACTTACAGGTAATTTGTTTTGGGTTCAACATTTAGGAGACTTTTTTAATATACTGTAAATGGTTTTACACTTGAATCAAGGGCTTTATCAATTTGGAGCAAATTCTACAGCCAAAAGTTATTTATTTATTTTTATTTATTTATGTATTTATTTTAATTAGGACAATGCATATTAATCAACATGACGGCAGTAAGCATCAATGTAAATATGCCGGAGTTAGCACAATAGCTAATTTTCATCCGTTGTCCTAAGGCAGGTAAGAACAAGAAACATCCCACAAAACAAAAGAGCAGAGAATAATACAAACACCACCTATATAGCACATAACACAACATAAAATTACAATAAAGACATGATGCCATAAGAAAATAGACAAAGTAATCTACACATGAGTGCACTCATATTCATATTATTTATTATTTTCACTATTTGTTATAGGAGCTACTTTCAGTCACAAGATATTAATGAATTAATGCAGTTTTGACAAAAGTAAATTGCATTTTTTAAGACTAATTCGCTTCGAGGCGATTCTGGTCCACCATCCGGCGTCTCAGGGGGGGAAAGCGGTACGCGACCAACACCATTTATGGTGGGGATGGCGTGCTGTTGACCTCAACTCGGGATGTTGTGAGTCGGTGGGCGGAATACTTCGAAGACCTCCTCAATCCTACTGGCACGTCTTCCACTGAGGAAGCGGAGCCTGGGGACTTTGGATCGGGCTCTCCAATCTCTGGTGCGGAGGTCGCCGAGGTGGTTAAAAAGCTCCGCGGTGGCAAGGCTCCGGGGGTGGATGAGATTCGTCCTGAGTTCCTTAGGGCTCTGGATGTTGTGGGGTTGTGTTGGCTTACGCGACTCTGCAATATCGCGTGGACATCGGGGGCAGTTCCCTTGGATTGGCAGACTGGGGTGGTGGTTCCCCTATTCAAAAAGGGGGACCGTAGGGTGTGTTCCAACTATAGAGGGATCACACTCTTAAGCCTCCCTGGTAAGGTCTATTCAGGGGTTCTGGAGAGGAGGGTCCGTCGGATAGTCGAACCTCGGATTCAGGAGGAGCAGTGTGGTTTTCGTCCTGGTCGTGGAACACTAGACCAGCTCTACACCCTCAACAGGGTCCTGGAGGGTGCGTGGGAGTTTGCCCAACCAGTTTACATGTGCTTTGTAGACTTGGAAAAGGCATTCGACCGCGTCCCTCGGGGGGTTCTGTGGCGGGTACTCCGGGAGTATGGGGTACCAGGCCCATTGATATGGGCTGTTAGGTCCCTGTACGACCGGTGTCAGAGCTTGGTCCGCATTGCCGGCAGTAAGTCAGGCTCGTTTCCGGTGAGAGTTGGACTCCGCCAAGGTTGCCCTTTGTCACCGATTCTGTTTATAACTTTTATGGACAGAATTTCTAGGCGCAGCCAAGGTGTTGAGAGGATCCGTTTTGGTGGCCTTAGAATCGCTTCTCTGTTTTTTGCAGATGATGTGGTCCTATTGGCTTCATCAGCTCGTGATCTACAGCTTTCACTGGAGCGGTTTGCAGCTGAATGCGATGCGGCCGGGATGAGGATCAGTTCCTCCAAATCCGAGGCCATGGTCTTGAGCCGGAAAAGGGTAGCATGCCCTCTCCGGGTCGGGGAGGAGGTCCTGCCCCAAGTGGAGGAGTTTAAGTATCTCGGGATCTTGTTCACGAATGAGGGAAAACTGGAGCGTGAGATCGATAGGCGGATAGGTGCAGCGTCCGCAGTGAAGCGGGCGCTGTACCGGTCTGTCGTGGTGAAGAGAGAGCTGAGTCAAAAGGCAAAGCTCTCAATTTACCGATCGATCTACGTTCCCACCCTCATCTATGGTCATGAGCTTTGGGTTATGACCGAAAGAACAAGATCTCGGATACAAGCGGCTGAAATGAGTTTTCTCCGCAGGGTGGCTGGACTCTCCCTTAGAGATAGGGTGAGAAGCTCAGTCATCCGGGAGGGACTCGGAGTAGAGCCGCTGCTTCTCCACATCGAGAGGAGCCAGTTGAGGTGGCTCGGGCATCTGGTTAGGATGCCTCCTGGACGCCTCCCTGGTGAGGTGTTCCGGGCATGTCCCACCGGGAGGAGACCCAGAGGAAGACCCAGGATACGCTGGAGGGACTATGTTTCTCGGCTGGCCTGGGAACGCCTTGGGATTCCCCCAGAGGAGCTGCTCCAAGTGGCTGGGGAGAGGGAAGTCTGGGCCTCCCTACTTAGGCTGCTACC
The DNA here is from genome assembly GCA_038048925.1 of Garcialebias charrua. Taxonomy (NCBI): domain Eukaryota; kingdom Metazoa; phylum Chordata; class Actinopteri; order Cyprinodontiformes; family Rivulidae; genus Garcialebias; species Garcialebias charrua. Next base: position 12,957 of record JBBPBX010036412.1, on the reverse strand, counting down.
CCCGCGACCCGACCCCGGATAAGCGGAAGAAAATGGATGGATGGATGGATGTTAAATGTTACAGCAGTAAATGTAGCACAATAACAATATGAGCATTATTGACAGCTTCATACGTTCTTTCTCTATAAATGCTAAATCAAGTCTTTACATTTTAAAAATTAGGGTTTTAATGTGTTAATCCTTTAAAATGGGATTTAAATGTGCTTGAAAAAACATGCATTTACATATTTATTTTTATAGTTGCAGCCTTTGTCTAATTATTAATAATTAGTTTGTGGAAAATGCAGAGGTTGACCTGTTTTTTTATAAACTTGGGTTCAGTGGCAATTTCTTACGTGTCTCTGATTTGATTCACCTTCCTACATCAAATATGTTCTATGATAAACTACATAGTGTTCATTGTGAAAACCAATATATTAAATTTAAAATGAAGATGATTAAGTTAAGTGTCAAAGGTCATGTTAGCATCAGCTCTGACTTACTGTCATGTTGCTGCTTGTTCAGATCAGTTGTGTTGCTCCTTGGTTGTAAATCACTTCTTCATTGATCACGTGCAGACGTCAGAAAATCTCCTCCTGATTGTTTTTCCTCAACTGAAGCTGATGAAAGGTGCCGTCACTCAGATTCTGACCCGGCTGGATGGTTCTCTTCTGACAAAGTCCATCAGAGAAAGTTGTTGTGTCTCCTGCAGCTGAAACTTTTATCTGAAGGGATCTGTTCTCACCCCTCGCCTCCCCCTCCCTCCCTCCCTCTGCTGCTGCTTTGCAGGGCGGATCCTGAAAGAGTGTTTGTGTGTGTTAAAAAAAAGTGTGTACAGTATGTGGATTTCTGTCAGAATTACAAAACTATGGCTTTTGACATTAAAAAGTTTGAACTTGGCTTGTTCTGACGTGTGCAGAGATTATTTTCTGTATTTAGTGCATAAATTAAAATTTCTGACCATGACTGGTAATTAAAAGCACTCTAATGTCCTGTCACAGTTTTCTTCATCCCATCTGGTGAAAAGTCTTCCAACGGTACTCCTTGACCAGAAGGAGGATGGACAGTTTTATGGAAATATAGCCATAAACAAACAATATTTAACAAAATATTAATGACAAACTTTGACCTTCAGCGTTATTTTATTCACTAAACTCTGGTTTCATGTTTTCATTTCTTCTAAATGAAAACTCTGAGTCTCTGCATTTAACTGCTGATCTGTCAGCCACCAAATTACTCCTCATCATT
>JBBPBX010036411.1:20940-31497 GCA_038048925.1 Garcialebias charrua | reverse complement strand
TGATCTTTGTGTGTGTTGTGTGTGTGTGAGGCAGGACTTCTGGGTATGGTGGCCCACATGATGTTTACCACAGCCTTCCAGCTGACCGTCACTCTGGGACCAGAGAACTGGAAACCTCAAACGTGGGACTACAGCTGGTCTTACATGTGAGTGAGACTTTACTTCTTCTCTACTTTGTTCTTGCTCAGCTCTTCAGTAGAAGGTACTGTCAGCTCTGAGTGTGACTAAAAACTGAACAAATGCAAGACTTGTTGAGTGACAGATGGAGAGGTTCACCTCAGCTCTCAAGCTTCATCAGCATCATGTACCAACAAGGAAATAATCACATAAGATAATTCATTGGGAAAATGAGCCCAGGTGTCTCCTGGTTCTCCATTTCTGCTGACAGGTACACCTTGATTTGAGTCCACTTACAGAAAATCAAACTGGACAAGATTTGGAAAGGCAGCCGACTCTCTGAGGCCTCCCAGCTGCCACGAGAGCAAGAGAACAAACCATGATGTCCAAAGAACTGCCTGCAGAGCTCAGAAACAGGACTGCTGCAAAACACAGACTAGAAGAAGGCTACAAAACATTTTACTGCACTGAAGATCCCAAGAAACTGTGGCCTTCAGGATTCTCAAATCATCCAGAACTCCAGGCCTCCACTGATCTGAGCTTTATGGCAGAGCGGCTTGACAGAAGTCTCTCCTCAGATTTAAAATACTTTTGAAATCTGCTTGAAGGACTCAGACTGCGAGGAACAATTATGTCTGGAAGAACCCAGATATCACCGTCCAACACCAACCCACAGTTAAGCATGGTGGTGACAGCAACATGATGTGGAGGTTTTATTTTAGAATAGTCTGAAACGTTTCTGGAGCCACTAGAAGCTGTTCTGTTACTCTATAAATACATCAAAAAACCAAACATGGTAGTACGGAAGCATATTGTTGTCAAGGAAAAAAAAGAACACTATCAAAGTATAACGTGATAATATATTGTACAAATGTGATAATATATTCACAAAAAAGGTTAAATCATTTCATCTGGACTAGTTTCTTTAAGGGAGAAACGTTTCATCTTCCATCCGGAAGGCTTCATCAGTCTGTGGCCTGCCAACCAGATCTGTCCCATAAGTAGCCTTTGTTGCTGTGTTTCAAGCCAACCTCCTGCTGGAATCTCAGAAGCTGGTTTTTAACACATGCAAAAGGACCCATCTGTCCAAAACACTCAATCATCTTGATTAACAATCAAATGTTTAATAATAATAATAATAATAATAATGAATTCAATTTATACCGCACTTTTCATTAATAAAAATCTCAAAGTGCTAAAATGTTTTAGGCCAGAAGGCCGATACTACTCACAGAAACAGCCTGAAGATACCAAGGCCAAAATGGTTCAGAACAAGGTTTGTAGGCTCAATCATCCAGGTAGATAAAACAAAAAAGGTTAAATCATTTCATCTGGACTACCAGTAGTTCCTTTTGCATGTGTTAAAAACCAGCTTCTGAGATTCCAACAGGAGTTTGGCTTGAAACGCAGCAATGAAGGCTACTTATGGGACAGATCTGGTTGGCAGGCCACATGCTGATGAAGTCTTCCAGATGGAAGACAAAACCTTTCTCCCTTAAAGAAACTGGTCATGAAGAAATGATTTAACCTTTTTTGTGTTATCTACCTGGATGAATGAGCCTACTAACCTTTTTTTAAATAATATATTGTACAAACGTGACAATATATTTACAAACTTGATAATACAGTATATTGTACAAACTTGATACTATATTGTACAAATGTGACAATATATTGTACAAATGTGATAATATATTGTGCAAACGTGATAACATATTGTACAAATGTGATAATATATTTACAAACTTGATAATATATTGCACAAACTTGATACTATATTGTACAAATGTGACAATATATTGTACAAATGTGACAATATATTGGACAAATGTGATAACATATTGTATAAACGTGGCAATATATTGTACAAATGTGATAATATATTTACAAACTTGATAATATATTGTACAAATGTATGTGACAATATATTGTACAAATGTGATAACATATTGTATAAACGTGACAATATATTGTACTAATGTGACAATATACAGTATTCACAAACTTGATAATATATTGTACAAACTTGATACTATATTGTACAAATGTGATAATATATTGTACAAACGTAATAATATATTGTACAAACTTGATACTATATTGTACAAATGTGACAATATGTTGTACAAATGTGATAATATATTGTACAAATGTAATAATATATTGTACAAACTTGATACTATATTGTACAAATGTGATAATATATTGTACAAACGTAATAATATATTGTACAAACTTGATACTATATTGTACAAATGTGATAATATATTGTACAAATGTGATAATATATTTACAAACTTGATAATATATTGTATAAACATGATAATATATTGTACAAACATGATAATATATTGTACAAATGTGTAATTATATTGTACAAACATGATAATTTCATCTAAATGGTGGTAGTAGGTTATTCTTTTAGTCTGTGTGCTAGTACAATGGCCAATTGGCAGATGTTGATAAAGTTCTATTTCTAAAACTTGAAGAGATTCTGATGCTGCTGCCCACTGTGGATGAAATCATTATTAATTTGAGCACTCTTAGAAGAATCACTGTGGTAAAGCCTTCCCCAGATTCAGAAGAAACCTTACTGTTGCTCACATCCAGAGTGCTCGATTACAACAACCTTTACAGCTGTGCTGCATTTGTGCGGTTGTGTATGGCTCCTGTTTAAAGGTGAATAACATACAAAAAAGCAGCATTTTACCTAGATTTCCTTACTTAACATCCTTTAAATGAGTAGTGTTGAACACAAGTAAACATTTAATGGTAATTTTTTTTTATTTAGTTTGCAAGTAGTGCCAACCGGATGACGTGTTAAAGTGCATTAAAGTTTAAATATTTTTAACTCCAAAGATCCTGACCAGGATCAGTTCCCTCTAAGCAGTACACACATAATTATGATTTTATGTTAAGCTCATAAATTTAAACAAATAATGCAGGAGAAGGCTGATTCTGCTTTTGTTTTATAGTTTGGCGTGGAGCTCCTTCACGGCCTGCATGGCGTCCTCAGTCACCACCATCAATCGCTACACCAAGACCATCCTGGAGTTCAAGCACAAGCGCAGGAACATTGAGAAGAATCTGAAGATCAAACAGAAGCTGCTGGAGCTGGACTCCCCAGAGCAGGTGTGGGACATGTACATCAGCTCGGTGCCGAGCACCGCCGAAGAGCTGCTGGACCTGTCGGCAAACAGCCGCAAGCTCTCCAACGCCTCCATCTTCCTGGACCTCAACGACTTGCCAGATCCACAGGGAGAGGAGTACTGCTAGGAGAGCAGAGCGTTCTGAAACACCGCTTCAGTGCGACGACGGTGGGAACAAATTCTGTTCTACCACAACACTACATGATACCTTCAGCTTGAAATGTTTTGCTCTTCACCAGCTCCAGCTGTGATCAGAGGTTTATAGACACTCATCCTGGGGTTAATGTCATGTTAACTTTAAATGGTTTATTTTTTACTGTTCTTTTTCCAGGGTTTTACAAGTTTTAAATTCATATAGATTTTATCTAAATTAAACAGACACAAAATTACAGAGTACAAAAAAATTATGTAGATCTTTAAATAAAGGTGGTGAAGGCTGTTAAAAGTCCTAACTTGACAAGGTTATGGCTTCGTAGCTTCCTGTTTGTGATCATGATTGATAAAGGTGTAATGGTCAGGTGAGACACAATCTTTTGGCTTGATATGGATGCAATGAAAAAGTAGGGAGGAGCATAAGACATGTTTAAGAGGAGTCAAGGAGGGGACTCTAAGACCACTTCACCAATTCTCAAGCATGGTGGTGGTAGCATCACTGTGGTACAAGGAATACCTCCAAACTCTTTAACTTTGCCTCAAATCAACAGGGAAAGGGTTGAACGGACCCTTTTAGGTGCTCCACAGAACCCAAACGCATCTAAACTGGTTTCTACTTGGATAAAGCTGCTACCATTAAACTTCTGGAATGGCCTTCAAAAAAAAAACAACCTCAGCCCGATTGAAAAGTTGTGATCTTTACTGGAAACGTTGGTCCATGCCAGGAAATTAACTACTTTAAATGAACGAACTCTTCCAGAGAGTGGTCCATTATCTTGACAGAAGCGTGTTAATGGGTACAAAAAGTGTGAGGTCAATGTATAGCATTTCAGTTGGAAAATGTGAGCCACATACATGAACTGTGTCATATACACAAACCTATAGGCCTCAAATAAGTAATGCTAAGTAGCTAGCAGTTAGCTTCCCCAAAATACTCAGAAAAGGCCTCGAACAATGATCGCACTAAAAAAACTTGGTAAGAGACTATTTAACCAAACATTAGTGGGGATGTAGGTATGTACAAGAAGTGATATGTATAATTTGGACCTTGTGTGAATTAGAGAAACTTCACCATAAATTGAAACTTTTCCACCCAATATTTGTTTTTAAATATCATTAAAGTTGCATGAGAGAGAGTGACCATGTCCCATTAGGTTTTTCATACAATCACTTATTTTCGTTTTTTCTCAGCTGTTCTGAAACAAACATGCCAAGAAACAATCCTTTCCTGCTTTGCTTTGGCAGAGAATGTTTTCGATGGTGTATTCTTCTACTGCTTATGTCTTGTGACAGCTAGCAAAAAGAATTGATTAAAATATGTGTGCCCTCATTTAGATGAAAGCAGTGACAACCTACGACTAAATTATTCTTTGTCTTTGACCAGGCTGAACATTGTTGGATTTTATGGACTTTGGTATTCTTTGTCTGGTTGTGTGTATTTGTTGTACTGTTCGGTATTAATACATGTACCGTTACACCTTTAGTTAAACATGCACGTTTAAGAAGCCCCGCTATGACATTAAAATCAAAACTTGTGAAAGTAACGGGTTTTTTCCCCAGTTTGCAACAAGTTAAAAGTGTTTTTTTTAAACAACCTGGTCTTTATGTTCCTGGTGTTCTTGTACAAAGCTGAATTACATGGCATCAAATTCACCACGTAGGTTCTGTAAGAACAAGCTGAGAATCAAACCAAATGTCAGAACTATTTGTTGAAAGATTTTGACATCCCTACCCTCTCTGCTAATACTTTACCATCTAAAGCAAGTGTACCCGGGATACTACAGGTTTTGGATTTTTCTCAGTGAAGAAGGTCTAGAAAGTTAAAATGTGTACCGTATATACCAACCCCACTGATAAAGACTTGTTGTGTAAGAGTGACGATACACTGCCTTCCTTACAAACCAAATAAACAAGAATTTGTTCAGTAAAGTGTTTAAAACACACCTTACACTACCATGAAACATTTTGAGTTTTAGTACCTATGTGCTAAGCAGAGTCTGGACTGATGCTTGAAGGATTCTATCGACAAAGAGTGGACCTGAGGACTTTACCGTTGCACCTAGCAGTGGAACAAAAGCTGCCAGTATGATGATTTGGGTGGAGGACACCAGGAAGTGCTGAGTGCCTTTTTGACATCCAGAAGCCTCTGATCACACAACATGCTTTAATTTGGCTGAAGCTGCTTCTCTGCCTATCCGCTTCAGAGGAAACGTGCAGCTGTCTGTGCAAAATGCCAAAACTCATCAGAGGAAGGCTCTTATTTTGAAACTGTCTGTGTGTATTTAAATGTTTTATTAACAATGTTGTACTTGTATTGAGAAATACACATCCAAATTTCTATCTATGTGCAAGTTAAGTGCATTTGAAAAAAGAAGTTTGTGTATTTTATCGTTCATTTCTTAGTGAAATGCAATGTCAGTGACTTTCCAATATATTCTGCTTGAGTTTAATTTTTCACCAGCTCGTGTTCCAGTAAGGCTAAAGCATGAATCTTTTTCTTATTCTGTATTCATCATAACCCACAAGATTTAGTCTCCATCTATGTGTAGTATTTCTTGTTTACATAATTTGTTAATGATTATTGGCAAACTAATGTAAAAATATGAATGAAACCATTATTACAGTAAATTTTATGCATATAACATAATAAAACAGTTTTTTTTTAAATAATTTTGTCACTGTTTTATTCTTCTTTTTTTAACTGGGCTTTGATGACCTCAAGATGGCAGTGTTACCTTCTAGTTGCCACAGATTGGACGTAGAAGTCTTCATTATGCTTGTTGTTCTGATTTGTTGCTTTGCAGACTGGAATTTTACTTAAATACAGCATAGGCTAAAGGCAGTGAATCTACAGAAATCATCCATCCATTATCTTTACCCGCTTCTTCCTTTTCAGGTTGTAGGGGTAACTGGAGTGGAGTCCATTTCCAGGTATCACTGTGTGAGAGGCAGGGGGACAGCCTGAACAGGTCTCTAGTCCGTCACAGGAACACCCTGAACAGGTCTCCAGTCCATCACAGGGACACCCTGAACAGGTCTCCAGTCTGTCACAGGGACACCTGGGACAGGTCTCCAGTCCATCACAGAGACACCCTGAACAGGTCTCCAGTTCGTCACAGGGACACCTGGGACAGGTCTCCAGTCTGTCACAGGGACACCCTGGACAAGTTTCCGTCCATCACATAGACTTCTGGAATGTTCTTCAGTCCATCATAGAGACACCCTGAACAGGTCTCCAGTTCGTCACAGGGACACCTGGGACATGTCTCCAGTCCGTCACAGGGACACCCTGGACAAGTTTCAGTCCATTACATAGACTTCTGGAATGTTCTTCTGTCCATCATTGAGACACCCTGGACAGATCTCCAGTTCGTCACAGGGAACCCCTGGACAGGTCTCCAGTCCATCACAGAGCCACTTGGATAAGTTTCAGTCCATCACAAGGACACCTGGACAGTTCTTGAGTGCATCACAGAAACACCTGGACAAGTCTCTATGTCTCTGTTTGTCCGAGTGATTGACTGGAAACCTGTCCAAGGTGTCCCTGAGATAGACTGGAGACCTGTCCAGGATGACCCTGTGAGGGACTGGAGACCTGTTCAAGTATCCCTATGATGGACTGGAGACCTGTTCAAGTGTCCCTGTGATGGACTGGAGACCTGTTCAGGTGTCCCTGTGATGGACTGGAGACATGTCCAGGTGTCCCTGTGATGGACTGGAGACATGTCCAGGGTGTCCATGGGATGGTCTGAAGATTTTTCCAGGGTGTCCTCAACCTCTCGCACAGTGATGTTGAAAATAGACACCAGATCTGCAAGGATGACACCATCTAGTGGGCCTTCCTTGTCTGTACTGTCTGGGGCGGCCATGGCGTAGTGGTAATGGCAGTCGTCCCCCGATCAGAAGGTTGGTGGTTCGAATCCCGGTTCCCCACACCATGTGTCGTTGTGTCCTTGGGCAAGACACTTAACCCCGAGTTGCTCCCGGTAGGACTGGAAAGCACCTTGCATGGTAGTCTGCCGCTACCGGTGTATGAATGTGTGTAGCATTCAATGTGTGTAGCACTTTGAGATTTTCACTAATGAAAAGTGCGTTATAAATTGAATTCATTATTATTATTATTATTATGTACTCCTAGTGTGTCTAATTAGTCTTGATTTGTTGCTCCTTCTGTTCCCAGCTGTTAGTAATCACTTCCTGTCTTGTCTGTGTACAGTATATAAGTCAGTCTGTTAGTCTTGTTCATTGTCGCAGCATCGTTAGACATTTCCTTGTCCTGTCCTGATCCTGTCTTGGTCCCGTCCTGATTATCTCCCATTGTAAGTTTATGCTGCCACGTCAGACCTTTATTATTATTTAAAGTATTTTTTCTACCTGCCAAGTCTGAGTTCCCCGCCTGCAACTATTGGATTTGTTTCTGTCCTGCCTGAAAACCCTGACAGTACGACGCGACCACACTAGAACCCAGTGGGCAGGGTTCTTCTCCGGGGTGACCGCCTGACGTCCGAGCCCAGTTCTCCTCTCTCCCTAGCTTTGCTCGCCATCTCGGGATGGACATATGGAGAGGATGAGGATGAACTTTGTCTTCTTCCTGTCCCCCAGCCTCACCGCCGCCGGCAGAGCGGCAGAAAAGGGACGCGGAAGCGTTCCACCACACCTCTGTTATGATCAGCTGTTCCTGCTTGGTCTGGCGAGACTGAGCATCCAGTGTCCAGTTTCAGTGTCTCTGCGGGAACAGTAATAATAATAATAATGAATTCCATTTATAATGCACTTTTCATTAATAAAAATCTCAAACAGTCACTGTTGCTTCACCTCCCAGGGTTCCAGTGAGGGCAGAACTCAACACCTCACCCCCACTTAGAGCCTCTCCAATGACTGGACCCAACATACCTCAGCTCCAACCCAGTGACATCACCAAAATAAACCGGACCCTACAAAATATCCTTTCTTCTGCCAAACACAACCCAGACTGCCTTGATCTTGTACTCACCCTCACTGAAAAACTGATATTATCTCAACCTGATCTCACCTTAATCCCCACATACCATCAACTTCTAAATTTAATAAGAACTCTGAAAACACCCACCACGTACCCAGTTCCAGCGCTAGCCTCTGAAGTCCCCGTTACTAACTCTGAACCCATTGAGACTCCAGAACCTGCAGTCCGCCCACAATCTCCAGAAACTGCAGCCAACCCAGAACCTGCAGCCAACCCAGAACCTGCAGGTAGCCCACAATCTCTAGAACCTGCAGCACGCCCCGAGTCTGCAGCAGTCAACCCATAGCCTGCAGCAGCAGCCAGCCCTGAACCGGCAGCAGCAGCCAACCCTGAACCTGCAGTCCCACAACCACCGGAACCTGCAGTCCCACAGCCTCCACAGCCTGCAGCAGTCAGCCCTGAATCTGCAGCCAGCCTGGAGACTTCAGAATGGTCCAGGCCTAGCCTGAGGGTCCCGAGCCTGCTGAGGGGACTCAGACAGACTTCTCTCCTACCTGCTCCAGTTTGGGAGTCCAGACGGACTTTGCTCCTGCCAGCTCAGCCATGGGGGTCCAGACAGACTCCTCACCTGTTTGTCTTACCACAGAAGATCTGGTTCCAGACCCTGCTGCCGAAGACCCTGCCACCGAAGATCTGACCGCAGAAGATCTCCTCGCCGCCGACCCATCTGCTAAGCTCCTCACTCCCGGTCCGTCTGAGGTCCTCCAGGCTGCCCACCTGACCTGCTCTAGCCTGATGTTGCTCCTTCTGTTCCCAGCTGTTAGTAATCACGTCCTGTCTTGTCTGCATACTGTATATAAGTCGGTCTGTTAGTTTTGTGCATTGTTGCGTTGTCGTTAGATACTGCCTTGCCCTGTCCTGTCTTGAGCCAGTCCTTTATCTCCTGTTGTAAGGTCAGCCCTTTAATTTATTATTATTAAAAGTATTTATTTTTCTACCTGCCAAGTCTGAGTTCCCTCCCTGCATCTATTGGTACAGCATGCAAAACTGTAACCAAACCTATTTTTATTTTACAGAAGAGAGCCATAAGAATTATAGCAAGAAAACATTACTGTCATCCATCAAATGTTTTGTTTTACGAATTGAAGTTGTTGAAGTTTTATGATTTGGTTGACTATAATATTCTTTTAGTATTATACAAAGCTCAGAATTTCAATTTACCCTTAAATATCCAAATGCTTTTTGTAAAAAGGACTAGTACTTATAATCTCAAGGGAACAGATCTTTTTGTTATGCCACAACACAGAACCAGTTTAAAGAGTAGGTCTACTTTAGTACAAGGAATAAGACTGTGGAATGGTTTGGAACCTGATATTAAAATTGCTAAATCAATATCTATATTTAAGAAAATGATTAAAATAAAAATTTTGAACAAATATTCATAAATTAGATCATATACAAACTACTATATATGGTATTATGTGAGAAATCATTTATAATCTTATTTTTTGTGATTGCTGTTTGAATTGATTGTATGAATTAATTTTGTTGAGGAAGGGGCAGATAGAACAAGATTTTTTTTTTCTGCCTCCTTTCATTTAATGTATTTTTGATTTTATATTGTGTTTTTTGTAAACAGTATTCTTGTGTTTTTAAATTTTGAAATGAATAAATTGCTTGCTTGCTTGCTTGCTTGCTTGCTTGCTTGATTGATTGATTGATTGATTGATTGATTGATTGATTGATTGATTGATTGATAGATATTGGGTTCGTTTCTGTCCTGCCTGAAAACCCTGACAAGCTCTATGCAACCCAGAAAGAAGTGGGTAAGAGGATGGAAGGATGGATGGATGGATGGATGGATGGATGGATGGATGGATGGATGATGGATAAGGTGCCGTTGAAACCCACAACAGAAAATAATGAGCAAACAGGACCATGAGAAATAAATACAGTATATTTGCTTAAAAATAACTTTTATGTTTATTCTTTTCAACTAGTGCAAATGCATGCAACTGATAAACCAGAGAAAAAGTAAGCAAGAAGCAGGATGCTTCATACATCACATTCACAGGTATGGCTAATGATCGGTTGAACGTCCCCGTATTGATTTTCAGTTTTGATCCAGTTTCGGTTGTCCTCCAGTGGTCCCATTACGTTCCTCAAACACAGTAGGCTGACTTTATGGCGGGGGGC
>JBBPBX010036411.1:0-17500 GCA_038048925.1 Garcialebias charrua | reverse complement strand
GTAGCAGATGAAGAATATATCTTATTAAATCTGCTCCTTCTTTATCTAATAACTCAAACAATATTTTCTATAATAACAAAATAAGTAAATAACTCAATTTTCAATTCACATATATCACTCATTAAAATACATTAATTTATATTTGTTTAACAATTTGTTTTTGACCAGTTTCTTAAAGACAAGAATATATATGTCAGTGGGATGATGCACATTCTCGCATGGAATACTACTTTATTTATTCAAATGGATATATTTGCATTTATCTTTGGAAATAAAACAAGCTTTGTAAAATTTGAGGCCTTTTATGAGCTAAACCTAATAAGAAATAAACATTCAACTCGTTTCTGTAGATCTGAAGCCTCTGCAGCTCTCTCTGTCAAGATAAACATATTTTATCTAATTAAACTGTAAACTAACCCGATCAGTGGACAGTTCAGCTTCATTAAACAGAATCCTTCACCGCTGGACGCATTAGGCCCCGCCCCCTCATCTTCTCCGTCGCCATCGATTCTAACGGTGATTTGCAGAAGGTAATCGGCTGCCCTGTGACAGGCCGTAACCGAGGTTAAGGATGGCGATTTAATTATGTGTCAGAGGTCAAATTAAAGGCTGACCTTTGACCTTCAGCCACGGGACTTTGCTGATTGGTGATAACCTCGTGTTATTCTTTAAACTAATCAACGGCACAGAATATCTGGGTCAGAGCTGAAACATCCTGACCTGATCTCACCGTTCAGCATCATACAGCTTTTATAGTTCCATGAATTATTTATGTGTGTTTATGTCTTCTATATGCATAAAGTTTTATTAATAATTGGATGTAATCAATAAACGAGGCAACATCTTTACAATAATAGAATTTATTTGACTTTATTATGTTTTAAAGCACTGTAACGTAAACAAATAACACGATTTACAGTTTTAATTACGTTAAAGTGACTGACCAACACCCAGTAAAACAGCTGATGAGGTTACAGTGCTATTAGGTCGTTAAAGACAAAATAAAGACCCTTGGATTATATTAAAGGTTTAAAACAAACAACATAACTTCTTGGTCAGCCGGAATCAAATGCCAGTTTTTCTTATTTCCAGGTCTCGTTTGGATCAAATACATTTTATTTAGATTTAGTTTATACATAAAAACAACTTTCGATGTCAATAATAGTGAGTTGTTCTGTTAGCTTTGTGGATTCAAACAAATACAAACCGGATTCCAAAAAAGTTGGGACACTAAACAAATTGTGAATAAAACCTGAATGCAATGATGTGGAGGTGCCAACATCTAATATTTTATTCAGAATAGAACACAAATCACAGATCAAAAGTTTAAACTGAGAGAATGTATCATTTTAAGGGAAAAATATGTTTCAAAATTTCATGGCGTCAACAAATCCCAAAAAAGTTGGGACAAGTCCATTTTTACCACTGTGTGGCATCCCCCCTTCTTCTTACAACACTCAACAGACGTCTGGGGACAGAGGAGACCAGTTTCTCAAGTTTAGAAATAGGAATGCTCTCCCATTCATGTCTAATACAGGCCTCTAACTGTTCAATCGTCTTGGGCCTTCCTCGTCGCACGTTCCTCTTTATGATGCGCCAAATGTTTTCTATAGGTGAAAGATGTGGACTGCAGGCTGGACATTTCAGTACCGGATCCTTCTCCTACGTTACGTAGCCATGATGTTGTGATTGCTGCAGATGGCACGGTGGATTGTATTAACTGACAATGCTTTCTGGAAGTATTCCTGAGCTCATTCTGTTATTTCCTTGACAGTGGCATTCCTGTTCGAGGTGCAGTGATGTTTAAGGGCCCGGAGATCACGAGCATCCAGTAGAGTTTTACAGCCTTGACCCTTACGCACAGCGATTGTTCCAGATTCTCTGAATCTTTTGATGATGTTATCAAAGTCAAAGTCAACTTTATTGTCAGATCTGCAATATGTACTGTACAGGACATACACAGGACCGAAATTGCGTTTCTCTCAGTCCCTCGGTGCAACAGTAAACATCTAAACATTGAAACACTGAAACATATAATAATAGACATAAGCATAAAATAGTAAAACTAACACTGTCCTGAGTTTTTGCATAGTGGTATAAGAGTATGAAAATTTACACCAACTCTAAAACTAAAACATTAAACATTTAATGAACATAATATTGTCCTGAGTTTTTGCATACTAGTATAAAAAAAGAGTATAAAAAGTATAACTAAAAGTTATGCACGGTTGATGATGATAACTTAAAAGTCTTTGCTATTTTACTCTGGGTAACACCATTCTGGTATTGCTGCACTATATTTCTGTGCAACAATGGTGGAATTGGTGATCCTCTTATCATCTTGGCTTCTCAGAGACACTGACACTCTGAGAAGCTCTTTTTATACCCAATCATGTTGTCAATTGATCTAATTAGTGTTAAAGCTGCTATATGTAACTTTTCTAACAATATATTTTTAACATATTTCTTCACTCTGTCACTAGATTGATGTTAGAGAGGTAATCTCTGAAAAAAAACAAAAAAATATTGTCCCCTTGCTTCTCCAGGTGGTAAATAAGCATTTCTAAAAAGAAAAAGTGACCCGCCATTTTCCAGCCAATAAAAACAAAGTTTGTAACCAGCCAATAAAAACAGAGCTTGAATTTGAATCAGCCAATAAAAACAGAGCTTGAATTTGAATCAGCCAATAAAAACAGAGCTTGAATTTGAATTTCAACAGACCACAAGGGGGCAGAGCCATATATGGCTCTGAGGGGGAGGGATCAGAATGCTTTGCTTGTTGAAATTTTTTCTAAGTGCTGATGTTCTACAGAAACTGCAGACTGAACCTTTAATTGGTCTTCCAGCTGTTCGTTATATGCTCAATTTCCTTTTTCCAGCCACTTATTGCTACTTGTCCCAACTTTTTGGGGATTTGTTGACGGTGTGAAATTTTGAATCAACATACAGTATTTTCGTTTGAAATGTTACATTTACTCAGATTAAACTTTTGATCTGTCATCTATGTTCTGTTACGAATAAAATATTGACATTAACCATCTCCACATCATTGTATTCAGTTTTTATTCACAATTTGTTTAGTGTCCCAACTTTTTTGGAATCCGGTTTGTAAAATAAAAATAGAAACAGTCGCAGCAAACCATAGACCTGGATTATTAGGTTGTCCTTCATCTTGTAAATAAATCAGATTTAAGGAATGACTGTCGTCTGCCACACGATTATGACAAAGTCCAAAGTTATTGCTTGAAGAAAATGACTATTAAGACAGTGTTTATTGAAGGAATGCATGTTGCATCATATGAGATTCCCAGATTTGGAGCTAAAGTTTGATGTGGTAGCAGCTCAGAGTCATCCCCAACACGTACTCTGACTACTAACTGGTCACAGGGAATAACTGGTCACAGGGAATTGTGGGTAACATGACACATTCCTTCAGAAAAGCTACATTCTGCTAAATGTAACTTTTAGTTAACATTAATGGTATGTTGTTTTATTTTTTTGCTAGCCTGTTACTACTTTTAGTTTCTACTTACCTGTACCCTTTAATGACCACGGCTTAACTTGTAAAACAATTGATGCCGGAACACAAATTGCAGGGGGGGCGGAGTCCGTGGTGGGTCCTCCAGTTGCCGGAACGCTCACGGTGAAAATGAGAGCTCCCGGATTTTGTTCCGGCAGGATCCGGCTCAAATTAAGCACTGTTTATTACTTTAACATTTAGTTTTTGTGTTTTTTTTAAACCTTGTAGCTATCTGTTGCTGCTTTAACATTTAGCTAGCTTTTTGTTAACAGCCTTTTGCTGAATTTAACATAGACATACAGTATACGTACGTAGACACCTCGCTGAGCGGGCTGGCCCATTGCAGCAGTACCGGTATATCAGAGCGTCTCTGTTGCTTCACTTTTGCCACATCTAAAGAAGGTCCTCGCTGCAGCCTGCAGAATGGGGCGGAGCCGGACCACTGTCAGTCCCGGAAGTGGTGCTATTGCACTCCGGAAATGAAGGGGGCGCTATTTTCATCACAGAAGCGCAAGTTGTTTGAGGCCACACGATCCACAGTGGAAAACGCACAAAGTCAGCAAAAGGTATTTTTACCTTCTTAAAACTTTTTTCACATAGTAAATAAATAAATAAACGCTTTTCTAGATGAGGTTGAACATATAATTAACAGCTGTAAACTAATTCGTAATTCATACATTCAATTCAATTTTAATTAATTGTTTGCTGTATATTTATGACTCATAAAATTAGTTGGTGAATCGTGCAAAACTGGAAGAATAATGTTAAAGAACATAAAGTGATTCATTTCAGACATGCCTTTTTTTAATAAAACAAATCATTTGTATATTTCCTGATGTGTTACATGTATTACATTTTTGTTGTTTGTAGCTCACTGTGTCCTTGCTCTATTTTGAGTGGGAATGAACCATTTCTTGTTTAAACATATCTGTAGTTTATATAGATGTTATTTTTAATTTTATTCATTTCTTTTTGTTACTGCAGAATTCCTTATCTTCAGATGTGGCCTACCCTGTAGAGACACATCTCACTTTCATTACTGTTCAAAAGTCAAAGTGAACTTTATTGTCAGAACTGCAATATGTACAGAACATACACAGGACTGAAATTGCGTTTCTCTCAGTCCCTCGGTGCAACAGTAACCACTTAAACATTGAAACACTGAAACATATAATAATAGACATAAGCATAAAATAGTAAAACTGTAACACTGTCCTGAGTTTTTGCATAGTGGTATAAGAGTATGAAAATTTACACCAACTCTAAAACTAAAACTAAAACACTAAACATTTAATGAACATAATACTGTCCTGAGTTTTTGCATACTAGTATAAAAAAGTATAAAAAGTATAACTATAAAATAAACTAAAGGTTCTAGCATTGACATTTGCAAAGTGGCAAAGCAGCATATGAGCTAATGTACACAGTATATGCATGAGGCAGTAGTTGATGTTGTTATAGAGGCAAAAGTGGCATATGCAGTAAGGCACATTGGGCATCCTTAAATGAGGCTGGTCAGAGAATACTGTATATGTATCAGCAGTGGTGTAGATATAAAAGTAGTGTAAATGTAAACAGTAGTAATAAATGTAAGCAGTAGTAATAAATGTAAACAGTATTAATAAATGTAAACATTGAATGTAAACAGTAGTATGTAAACAGAGAATGTAAACAGTATTATGACTATAGGCAGTGATGTAATACAAACATTAGTGCAAATATGAGAAGTAGTGCAAACTGAATGAGCACATGACCGAGAGTTTAGTGAATAACCCGTTTGATGACACAGAGTCCAGTGTTAAAATCTTTGTGTTGTGTGGTAATGTGTGAGAAAGTTTTTAGTGTTAAGGCAGTTCAAATGGGAGGGGGGCAGAGCAGGCAGAGTGTTTAGCATCCTGACTGCCTGATGAACAGAGCTGTCTCTCAGTCTGCTGGTTCGAGCCTGGAGACTTCTCAGTCTCCTCCCTGATGGCAGCAGTCTGAAGCAGCTGTGTAGTGGGTGTGTGGGATCACCTGCCATGCAGAGGGCTTTCCGAGTGAGGCGGTTGCTGTGTAAGTCCTGCAGTGAGGGGAAGGAGGTGCCGACGATCTTCTCAGCTGCTCTCACGATGCGCTGGAGGCTCTTGCGGCAGGATGCAGTACATGCACCAAACCACACAGTGATGCAGCTGGTCAGGACACTTTCTATGGCACCTCTGTAGAAGGTGCACATGATGGGGGTTGAAGCTCCAGCCCTTTTCAGCTTGCGGAGAAAGTAGAGACGCTGGTGAGCCTTCTTGGCCAGTGATGCAGTGTTCCTGCTCCAGGACAGGTCCTCTGAGACGTGCACTCCGAGGAACTTGGTGCTGTCTACTCTCTCCACTGCGGTGCTGTTGATGGTCAGAGGGGCATGTTGGGCATCCCTCTTCCTGAAGTCCACAACAATCTCCTTTGTCTTCTCCACGTTGAGAGTGAGATTGTTGTGTCCGCACCACAAGGCCAGGCGGCTCACCTCGTTCCTGTAGTCCGTCTCATCGTTGTTGCTGATGAGACCCACCACTGTTGTGTCGTCCGCAAACTTGATGAAGTGGTTGGAGCTGTATGATGGTGTGCAGTCGTGTGTTAGCAGGGTGAATAGAAGGGGGCTCAGCACACATCCTTGTGGGGCCCCTGTGTTCAATGTGATGGTGCTAGATGTGTTACTCCCGACCTGTGCTGTCTGTGGTCTCCAGGTCAGGAAGTCTAGCAGCCAGTTACACACTGTTCGTCGTTAACCATTGACAGAAGGGACAGGTTTCTGAATCATTTGGTGAAACACACTATGACTTTCAAGATGGTGTCCAGCTATGCATCAGCACAGACTCCTGTCCATCCAGCAGCCACCAACTTGCAGGGAACACAGCCACCTGTCCGCTCAGAAGACATAATCACGTTTCTCCACAGTATGCTCTCTACTTTGTGATGGAAGCGCCATTTGATTTCACAGAGGTAAGGAAACAGATGAGTGTGCATGCTTTTGGTTGGAGATTTCATTAAATATGTGAACCTGTGATGTCCACAGAATGACATGATGACAATACCAAGATGGGTGGACTCTCACTCTCCTGCGAAACTTACCTGTGAGGTAAGAACAATGATAGCCTGGTTAAAACCAGACCCTGTCCTTCACTTCGCTTCAGACTAGGGTCTGGACTTTCTCCATTTTAAAACGATTCTTGCTGGAGGCGTTGGCCTCTGCTGAGGAACAAAACCATTGGATATTTTGAACAGGGAAAGCATTCTGCTCCCTCCCCTCAGAGCCATGTATGGCTGCTCCCCGTGCTCTGGTGAACTTGACAACTGCTCCGCCTCCTGCAGCTTTTCTCTTGCTGCCGGCTGCCGCGCTGCAAATTCTGTGTTTATATGTTAATAAAACGTTTTAATAAAATACAATAAAACCATGGATCGCTGGTCCAGCTCACCAGAAGACCAGAAAATCTGATGGGACTCGGGCAGCAACGTAAAACCCGAGTTTAATTCTCGTGACAACCTCAGCCATTTCCTTGTTCATTTCAGCGGAGGGAGAGAAGGAGGAGGGAGCGAGCGATCACTTGACTTTTGGCCCAAAAAACAAAAGAAAACTCCAGATAAGGGATTAAGAAGGGGAAATTAATAAATTTGTGTCACATATAAAACAGTCCTGCATCGCTTTGCATCGCTTTGAATGAGAACATGCCGCTGCTCGCTGACTGCGCGCTGGCAGAGCCCTTTTATAGGGCTCTGCGCGCTGGGACAGGTGGGGGCGTGGGTTAGGGTCCAAAACTCCGTCCCTTCTGTTCTCTGATTGGTCCGAACAAAAATCTACCGGAGAAATGGTTGTTAATGGGAGAAGTCCCAGACTGTGCAGTGAAGGGAAATGAGAATTGAGCGGAGCTGTGCAGGAAGGCGAGGGCCAGGCTAGAACAATGATGGTGCACTCACTGCACTGTACCACATCATGTTACACATAAGTCAGTTTTGTAAAGAAAATATTCAATTTGTCTTTTTCAAAGGTCCAGAGAAGAACTACAAAAGGAGAGAAAGCAGAAAAAAACACATTGTCACACATTGTTGTTCTTTTTTGGTGACATGTCTTTTTAAATCAGTTCTGCTGAAGTACATTAGCCTTTTGAATTGTTCAGTCATCCTTTTGATTTTCACAATGTGTTATTTAAACATTATGTACATTTTTGAGTGTTCGTTTTGTTGTAGTTTTGATTTACCTTTTTTAAGTTTTTTGTAGAAATGGTGTTGTTTCCAGGCAAAGTTACATTGTGGCTCTAATATATTAAAGAGAAAGTAGAACCAATAAAGTAGTTGTACATATATTGTAACAGCATTGTTTAACAATTGAATAACCTTGTTTTAAAAATGTGAAATGCAAGCACAGTTTATAACTTTCAGTATTTTATATGTGTACATTCAATCTTTAATATACTTTTTGAACAATGACTGGAATCAAAACAAGTTTCCTTTACAAACCTTATATACGGTGAGGTTGTTTTTTAACAATCAGAAACAATAGTTGTTTTTTAAATAAAGCTACCACATACAGAAACATGTTGTTCAGTTACTAATTCATTCATTCAACCTTTATTTATACAGGCTAGCCTCGTTGAGTCACGGGGACTCATTTACAAGAGGGACCTGTCTCACTCACACCAAACAACCATCCACTCTCACACTCACACCTAGGGTCAATTTAGAGTCACCAATCAGCCTAACAAGCATGTTTTTTGGTCTGTGGGAGGAAACCGGAGTACCCGGAGGAAACCCACGCATGCACGGGGAGAACATGCAAACTCCACCCAGAAAGGCCCCGGACCGGGATTTGAACCGGCAACCTTCTCGCTGAGAGGCAGCAGCTCTACCAGTTGTGCCACCGTGCTAATACAAACAAATACAAAAATTAAAGGTATTCTCAGCAACAATGGAGACCGGCACCTATATGCTGGGACAGAGGCGCATGATGAGCTGATTGGCTGAACTGAAGACTTAAAATGTACACACAGGCTTAATTACTTTATTCATAAAGGCTTTCACATAGAAACAAAATTATTCATCCACAGTGGACCATTCTTGCAACGTCTACTGCCGGGATCCGACTGCTGAAGATCCTTTCTTGTCAAATAAACGTTCTACTTTCTCTCTGGGTTTTTCCAGGTTGTTTAACGTTTAAAATTAATCTCTTTGGGTTTTCAAACAATTGGATATTTGAGCGCTGTTTATTAATCAATTGCAACTGGTAGAGTTGATATGGAATTTCGCCCCCTTTTTAAGTTGTTTATTACTTACAAAGAGATCTATCGGTTTTCGGTAGAATATTATTAACCAAAATGGACAGTTACTCTAGACTAATTTCAAGCAACCAGGGTTGTGGTGGTTGGACGCACATGTGTTGGGGACTTTTGTTATGTCCCAGTCTCTGTGGAAGGGATCCCATGCACAGCCCTGATTGACACTGGCTCCACGGTAACGCTAGTGAGGCCTGATGTGGTACCAGACTGGACTCTGATCCAACCCACCACAGTGCAGCTGCGCACAGTCACAGGGGACATGGCACCTATGAAGGGGAGGGGGACAATGACTGTTAATGTGGGTGGCCGATCTATCACCCACCCTGTGTGGGTAGCAGATGTGCAGGACATGTGCATATTGGGGCTGGACTTTTTAAGGGCTGCGGGGTGCCAGTTGGATTTAGGTGTGGGGACATGGAGTTTTAAGGAGGGCCCTCTCATTCCACTGTTACCCACAGCTCCTGATCACGCTCTTATGGGTCCTGTGGCCCGCTACACGGAACCTCAGGTCGCAGCTGTCAAGCACACCTCCCCTCAGCCCAGCCAGATTGCTGCCACCATGGCCCCCGCACCTGCGAGTCCTATGCCCCCAGTGTGGGTGCCCCAGAAGAACCGAGACTATGTGTGGACTGAACAGTGCCAGGGAGCGTCTGGCCGTCTGCGGCAAACTCTGACTGAGTCCCCAGTCCTCGCTCCTGCAGACCCCTCCCTCCCTTTCATCCTCGACATGGATGCTAATGGCGTGGGGGCCCGATCCCAGCAGAGTGACTCGGTAATCTGCAGAGGGCTGCAGGTGGTCGGCACAGACAGCTGGAGGCACCAACAGGAACAGGACCCCGATATCCAGCCTATGTTGCAGTGGGTGGAGAGACAACTGAAGCCACCGTGGGAGGAGGTTTCTGGGCTCTCGCGGGCAACTAAAAGGTTGTGGTCCAAGTTTGAGGCTCTGCGTCTGGAAGACGGGGTGCTACAGAGGTCATGGAAGGACCCCTCCACGGGTGAGGAGCGGTGGCAGACTGTAGTCCCAAAAGGCCTGAAAGACGTAGTCCTGCAGGGCGTGCATGGAGCGTCTGGGTCTGGACATTTTGGCGTTACAAAGACTCTACGCCGCCTCCGACAGGGGTTTTACTGGGGCCAGTGCAGGAGGGATGTGGAGGACTTCTGCCGCCGTTGTGACTTCTGTACAGCACGGAAGGGGGCGACAAGTCAGTCTCACGCCCGCCTACAACAGTCTGTTTTAGGAGCCCCGATGGAGCGAGTGGCCGTGGACATCATGGGCCCCCTACCACGCTCAGACAGGTTACAGACAGCACATGCAATTGCCCTGAGGCAACAGGAGCAAGCGGGCATGCGCCAGAAGCTGAACTATGATGTAAGAGCGATGGGCCGACGCTTTACTCCAGGGGAGCTGGTCTGGGTGCACAACCCTCGTAGGAAGAAGGGACGGTGCCCGAGACTGGACAGTCAGTGGGTGGGTCCCTGCAGAGTGTTGGAGTGCCTGGGGGAGGTGGTCTACAGAGTGCAGATGCCCCGAAACAGGAGAAGAGTAGCTCTGCACAGGGACAGGTTGGCCCCCTATCAAGGCAGGTATGCACCGCAGTCCCCAGAAGGCCAATGGTCGGGGTCTCTGGTGCGTCCGCCAACCTCCCCAGAAGCCTTATCACCGACATCGAGTGATGCCCCGGCCCCAGGGCCTGTAGCGCTGCTGGGAGCTCGCCCGCAGCGGACGAGGAGGGCTCCAAGACGGTTTGATGACTTTGTTTGTCCCCTCGTGGGCGAGGGACTCAGTAGTGGGGGGGGTAGTGTAACGACCCTGTGGTTGGTTCTCAAAGTCAAAGTCAACTTTATTGTCAGAACTGCAATATGTACAGGACATACACAGGGCCGAAATTGCGTTTCTCTCAGTCCCTCGGTGCAACAGTAACCATCTAAACACTAAACACTAAAACATTTAATAAACATAAGCATAAAATAGTAAAAAAGTGTAACACTGTCCTGAGTTTTTTCATAATAGTATAAAAGTATGAAAATTTACACCAACACTGAAACACCAAACACCCCTAAAACACCAAACACCCAATGAACATAAGCATAAAATGAAATAATAAAAGTGTAATACTGTCCTGAGTTTTTGCATAGTAGTATAAAAAGTATAAAACGTATATCTATAAAATAAACTGAAGTTTCTAGCGTTGACATTTGCAAAGAGTGGCACAGCAGCATATGAGTTAATGTACACAGTACATGTATATGTATGAGGTAGTTGATGTTGGTATATAGGCAAAGTGGCATATGAAGTAAGGCACATAAGGCACATTTGGCATCCTTAGATAAGGCTAGTCAGAGAATGCTGTATATGTATCTGCAGTAGTGTAGATAAAAGTAGTGTAAATGTAAACAGTAATAATAAATGTAAAGCAGTAGTAATAAATGTAAACAGTATTAATAAATGTAAACAGTGAATGTAAACAGTAGTATGACTATAGGCAGTAATGTAATACAAACATTAGTGCAAATATAAGAAGTAGTGCAAACTGAATGAGCACATGACCGAGAGTTTAGTGAATAACCCGTTTGATGACACAGAGTCCAGTGTTAAAATCTTTGTGTTGAGTGATAATGTGTGAGAAAGTTTTTTGTGTTAAGGCAGTTCAAATGGGAGGGGAGGCAGAGCAGGCAGAGTGTTTAGCATTCTGACTGCCTGATGAACAGAGCTGTCTCTCAGTCTGCTGGTTCGAGCCTGGAGACTCCTCAGTCTCCTCCCTGATGGCAGCAGTCTAAAGCGGCTGTGTAGTGGGTGTGTGGGATCACCTGCCATGCAGTGGGCTTTCCGAGTGAGGCGTTTGCTGTGTAAGTCCTGCAGTGAGGGCAAGGAGGTGCCGACGATCTTCTCAGCTGCTTTCACGATGCGCTGGAGGCTCTTGTGGCAGGATGCAGTACATGCACCAAACCACACCGTGATGCAGCTTGTCAGGACACTTTCTATGGCTCCCCTGTAGAAGGTGCACATGATGGAGGTTGAAGCTCCAGCCCTTTTCTGCTTTGGGTCCAAGTACTTCTGTGTATTTGTTCAGTTGTACTGTGTTCTGTTGAGCTGTTGTGATTCTGTTGTCCCCCGCCCTCATGTGTTGGACTGGTCGTGGGGGCAGGAGAGGGGTAGGAGCAGGGAGGAGGGACCGGGAAAAGAGAGACGAAGAAGAAGAGCCGGAGTGTGTTGTTGTTAGCAGGCAGCTAGGAGTGTGTTCGCTCGCGTCGCGTGTGTACCATGTTTTCTGTTGAGGCGTGAGCTGCAGCCTCGGTAATAGCAGCTCGTCCCTGTTTCTGAATAAACCCCGTTTGGCTTACCACTTACCAATCTTACCACTAGACTGAGGAACAGCTTCTACCCTGAGGCTGTTAGACTCCTGAATAAATAAATAATAAGAGTAAACACTGCAAAATATCACATCATGCTGATGCTGATCTGTTTTCTTGTTGCTATGTTCATATGTGACCATTTGCTCATATAGACTCATGTTCGTGCGGCTGTCTGTTTGTAATGATTTTGTTTTTCTATTACATTAGTGCTTAGTGTATTTCTAGTTGATGTTTTTTCTTAGTCAATCCTAGATGTTATTACTGTTTTTCTTTTGTATTTTGTTGTTGAATGTAACTGGGACCCTGTGTACATAATCTCATTTCATCACATGTACCACATGCGGTGCAAATGACAATAAAGATTCTCTGACTCTGACTGACTCTGACTTTATCCGGCCTACTCTTTACCTTTGCCAATCAAAACAATTAATAATATTAATACCTTAATATTCAATTTTATTTGGAGAAATAAATGTCACTTTATTGCAAAACAGGATTTGATTAAGTCATTTGAGGATGGAGGAGGCAACGCTATAGATTTTGATGCTATGAATGGGATGTTAAAAATAAAGTGGTTGAAATTCTGTTTACAAAATCAACACTCTATTTGGTTTGTTATTTCTAATCTGGTCTTCAAAAACTTAGGTGGACTTGATTTTCTTTTAAGATGTGATTTTGACATTAGAAAATTACCAGTAATACTATCTGATTTTCATCAACAGGCTCTTTTATATTGGAAGCTCATTTTCAAACACAACTTTACGCCGCATAAGTCAAAGTCAAAGTCAACTTTATTGTCAGAACTGCAATATGTACAGGACATACACAGGATTGAAATTGCGTTTCTCTCAGTCCCTCGGTGCAACAGTAACCATCTAAACACTAAAACATTTAATAAACATAAGCATAAAATAGTAAAAGTGTAACACTGTCCTGAGTTTTTTCATAGTAGTATAAAAGTATGAAAATTTACACCAACACTGAAACACCAAACACCCCTAAAACACCAAACACCCAATGAACATAAGCATAAAATGAAATAATAAAAGTGTAATACTGTCCTGAGTTTTTTCATAGTAGTATAAAAAGTATATCTATAAAATAAACTGAAGGTTCTAGCATTGACATTTGCAAAGAGTGGCACAGCAGCATATGAGTTAATGTACACAGTATATGTATGAGGTAGTTGATGTTGGTATAGAGGCAAAGTGGCATATGCAGTAAGGCACATAAGGCACATTTGGCATCCTTAGATAAGGCTAGTCAGAGAATACTGTATATGTATCAGCAGTAGTGTAGATATAAAAGTAGTGTAAATGTAAACAGTAGTAATAAATGTAAAACAGTAGTAATAAATGTAAACCGTATTAATAAATGTAAACAGTGAATGTAAACAGTAGTAAGACTATAGGCAGTAATGTAATACAAACATTAGTGCAAATATGAGAAGTAGTGCAAACTGAATGAGCACATGACCGAGAGTTTAGTGAATAACCCGTTTGATGACACAGGGTCCAGTGTTAAAAACTTTGTGTTGAGTGGTAATGTGTGAGAAAGTTTTTTGTGTTAAGGCAGTTCAAATGGGAGGGGAGGCAGAGCAGGCAGAGTGTTTAGCATTCTGACTGCCTGATGAACAGAGCTGTCTCTCAGTCTGCTGGTTCGAGCCTGGAGACTCCTCAGTCTCCTCCCTGATGGCAGCAGTCTAAAGCGGCTGTGTAGTGGGTGTGTGGGATCACCTGCCATGCAGTGGGCTTTCCGAGTGAGGCGTTTGCTGTGTAAGTCCTGCAGTGAGGGCAAGGAGGTGCCGACAATCTTCTCAGCTGCTTTCACGATGCGCTGGAGGCTCTTGCGGCAGGATGCAGTACATGCACCAAACCACACCGTGATGCAGCTGGTCAGGACACTTTCTATGGCACCAATTTGGAATAATAGATAGGTGTCTATGAGTGCACATCTATTTTCCCCAGCTCCCCGGGCGCTGACCACGGCTGCTCACTGCACCACCTGGTGGTGGTTGGGTTAAATGCAGAGGCCAATTTCGTCTGTCAAGTATGGGAAACATACACAGATGACAAAAATGTGAAATTTATTTATTTATTTATTTATATTAATCAATAGAAAATCTATTTTTATTGAGGAGTGGTTCCGTAGAGGTGTGTGGGCGGTTGCTCATTTTATGGATGCCAATGGAAATATGTTACAACATTCTGAGTTTTTTGATAAATTTCAAATTTGTTGTACCCAGGCAAAATATAATCGGATTATCAGAGCCTTTCCTTTTCAACTTCAATCCATGGTGAGACAAGATTTAATACATTCCAAGGTTTCACCCTTTTTAAGGACACTTTATATTGCAGATGTAGAATTATGTGATTTCAAATGTAATAATAAGTTAATGAGGAGCTGTTTATCGCAGTGCTGTGCTATGATGTACAGTACTTAAAAGGCAATATATCCTCAGAGATTTCAATAAGGAACAAATTAAGAAGATTAGATCCAATTATTTATCTTTCCCTCTCCCATCCAAAATTAAAGAAGTACAATTCAAATTTATCCAACTAACGACTTTCTGAGACACAGGTTTAAAATGGATGTGGATAAATGTGTGTTTTGTGAGAAAGTAACTGAGGATTTGGATCATCTGTTTTTCACATGTGATTTTGTACGATCTTTTTGGCAAAATCTTCACCAGTTTATCTGGGATCATGGGATACATTTAACTAATTTTGTCATCCAAGAGATTAAATTTGGTGTCTTTGTTAATGATAATAACATTGACTATGGTATAAATAATGTTTTGCTGTTAGCCAAACATTATATACACAAGTGTCGCTTCATTATGCAAGCAAAGTTATGATTGTTAGAAGTAGGGCCGATAAACATCTGATAACCCCTGACTTCTCTCTATCTGGTGCTGTCCTCAACATATGCAATGAAATCAAATATTTGGGACATTACATATATGATGACCTCTCTGATGATCGTGACATCTGTATTTTCATCTTCAAATCACTTCTTGGTCTGCTGCCCTCATACATACATGTCCTTGTGTGAGTGCAGCTACAGCGTGCGCTCTCAGGACATGATCACCTGCAGTGTTCCGTCAGTGAGGACTGAACTTGGAAAAAGGGCCTTCATACTCTGCTCCTGCTTCCTGGAATATCTTACAAAAAGATCTGAAGCTCTCGGCCCTGACCTCTGGATGGTTTTCAGAATCTGTTTAAATCCTGGCAAAAACCATTGCAGATATGTTCCTGTCTTTGATTTTTGGTACATCTACCTTATACAGTAATGTTTTTGCTAGTTTTTCTTTTTCTTTTGTTTATTGTTTAATGTATTTGTATCATTGATGTTCATCATTCTTTAGTTTGTAGCAGGTCGCTTTCGTAAATGAGCCCTCGAGGCTCAATAAGATTTACCTGACTAAATAAAGGTTGAATGAATGTAGGCAGTATCGTATGATATATGCACAAGCTAATACAGTACTCTGATCAGAAAGTTTGGTATGTGTTCATCCTCTGTGAAAATAGCTCTTTTTAAAGCTTTTTGTACCTTGCTATACTGTACACTGCTCATCTGTGGTGAAGATACAAAAAAAGTAGCCTGCAGAAACTTTATGTGGCATACAATGATGGCATGAGTCTGCTCCTCAAAGTGCCTAGATGGAGCAGTGCTAGCCATATGTTTGTACATAATGCTGTTCCCACATGTGCTGCTGTGCTCAGGAATCTTATGTATAAATGCATGTGTAGATTGTGTCATGCAATAATATAATTGCAAATCTAGTAAATCCTGCTTTTAGTGCAGTGAGATTTTGTTCAAGATTGTGGAATCATTGGCGCCATCATTTATTTGTGACTCAGTGAATTATTTGTCTTTTATTTCTTTATTTTATTTGTTTTTTATGGATTTTCTGTGTATTTTTATGGACCTTTTTTGTGTCTGAAATAAAGTTTGTTTGATTGATTGATTGATTCATTAAAACCGTCCCTAATTTCACACACTGGAAGAATTAGTTAAAGTTGTTTTATAAGTCTGTGTTTGAAGTCAAAAAATGCTTTTAAGTTGTCACCCTTTTTAAAAACATTTGATGTGTAATGTATGCACTGGTTCTTTATGTTATAAATACTGTACAATATGCCCCCTTAGGTTTTTTTTATTTATTTTTTTATCTTTATTTTTATTCTTGTTAGCTTTTTGTTTGAACAGTTTTATAAAGTTGTTTATTACTAACACGGCTGGTACAGGAAATAACACGTTTTAATAGCGCCACTAGCATGTACATTTGTCTTTAAAATATTAATTTCCTTTATTTTTTGTTGTATTTTTAATAGCGCCACTAGCGCCCCCTTCATTTCCGGAGTGCAATAGCACCACTTCCGGAACTGACAGTGGTCCGGCTCCGCCCCGTTCTGCAGGCTGCAGCGAGGTGTACTTGACATCTATTATGACGTCAACATACGATTCAGCGCTCAATGAGGCGTCTACGTATTGTATATATATGTCTACGGAATTTACCATTTAGCTAGCCATATGCTAATTTTGCTTTTAGCTATTCCATTGGCACGCTAGGTAAGCTTTTTATTTTTTACTTTTAGTCAAAGTCAAAGTCAACTTTATTGTCAGATCTGCAATATGTACTGTACAGGACATACACAGGACCGAAATTGCGTTTCTCTCAGTCCCTCGGTGCAACAGTAAACATCTAAACATTGAAACACTGAAACATATAATAATAGACATAAGCATAAAATAGTAAAACTAACACTGTCCTGAGTTTTTTTGCATAGTGGTATAAGAGTATGAAAATTTACACCAACTCTAAAACTAAAACATTAAACATTTAATGAACATAATACTGTCCTGAGTTTTTGCATACTAGTATAAAAAAAGAGTATAAAAAGTATAACTAAAATAAACTAAAGGTTTCTAGCATTGACATTTGCAAAGTGGCAAAGCAGCGTATGAGTTAATGTACACAGTATATGTATGAGGTAGTAGTTGATGTTGTTATAGAGGCAAAAAGTGGCATATGCAGTAAGGCACATTGGGCATCCCTAAATAAGACCGTTCAGAGCACACTGTATATGTATCAGCAGTGGTGTAGATATTAGAGTAGTGTAAATGTAAACAGTAGTAATTACATGTAAGCAGTAGTAATAAAAGTAAACAGTATTAATAAATGTAAACAGAGAATGTAAACAGTATTATGATTATAGGCAGTGATGTAATACAAACATTAGTGCAAGTATGAGAAGTAGTGCAAACTGTATGAGCACATGACCGAGAGTTTAGTGAATAACCCGTTTGATGACACAGAGTCCAGTGT
>JBBPBX010036410.1:15400-31497 GCA_038048925.1 Garcialebias charrua | reverse complement strand
TTTCCTTTCCATTCATTTTTATTCACCGCAGTGTTTTTCTTCTCTGCGTTTAAGCTGTTGTTTTCATGTGCTGCAGGTGACATCTGATCTGTTAATCTGCCTGTTTGCTTTTGCATTTGATAGGAATTAATGTTGTTTTCAGATTTTAGCGCTGGATTGCATCCGGCTATCATCCTTGTCAGTGAGAAAATCCTTTGGTCAGGTCATTTAGTGCAGCCTGTGGATTTAAAACATCCATCTGGCGCCAAGATCACTGTCTGATACCCTCCTGCATCGTATTTCCATAACAAAAAGGAAACAAATGAAGGAAATAAAGATTCCCCTGCTCATATCTCTCATCCAAACCCTGTCCAGACTCTGTGGATGCTGGTCCATCCTCTCCGGATGCTGTGAATGGATGAGCGGATGGTGGGCGGGGATGCAGGGAGGCAGCATCACAGCCGCAGCATCAGCATCCGCAGACTCACCATGTGGGAGTCCATGTGTCTGAGGCTGCAGATGCTCCTCCTGACCGAGGCGTGAAGGAGGAACATCGTGAACCCGACCTGGTGGGTGGAGAAGTGCGTCTGTTTGGGTCCATACCAGCAGGCGATGGAAACATAACTCGAAATGCTCGTTTTTACAGTGGCTTTTAATCTGATGGTGATGTTAAAAATTTATTTATTTTTTGCTTCGTCATGGTTCCTAAAGTTATGTAAGGACCCTGTGTCCCATTTTAAAAAACAATTTATTGCCTTTTTTAAAGGATGCCCTTAATGCATTTTTCTAATAAAATCTGTTTATTGCAGCAGCTACTTGTAAATAGCTCCTATGAGAATATCTTTTCAAGGTAAAAAGCAAAAGAACGAAAGAGGAATGAGAATTTTTTTGTTTGTTTGTTTCCTTAAACTTTCAGTAAAACTATACATCATTAATGCCATTTAGTTTATATATTATTCACTAATTAATGAATCTTAAATTATATTGTGATTTTCTTTGGCATAGAATCCAGCTAACTTAAGTCTGAAAGTTCAGTTTAAAGTTTTTGCATTTGTGTCACTTTTTCACCTGAAATAGATATCATAACTCCTTTTATAAACAATTTGTTGGTTTTATTAAAGGAAATGCATTTTTTTTTAAACTTTTGAGTTGTTTCTCTAAAATGATTTGTCTGTAATCCTTTATTAGGCCCGAGCAGCTAAGCGCTGCGAAGGCCTATTGTAATTGTAGTGATTATTTTTTTATTTTTTTTAATAATTTTTTTATAATTATTATTATTCTTAGATCAAATGAAATGGCCTTTTGGAGGCTTTATCATATATGAAAACTCACCAAATTTGGCGGACTCATCAGGACTGGTGAAAAATTACGTATTTTGGGGGCGTGGCAAAAATCGCCACAGTAACGGCTCAAGAGCGCCCCCTAGAAAATTTCAAAATACCCTCCGCATTGACCTTAGGCCCTGTTTACACGGACACTGCGGGGGAAACGGATGTTTTGGGTATGTTAATTAGGTGAAAAGTTTTGCGTTGACATGGGCGAATTCTGTGGATACGACTCTCTCCCCCCACCACCACCCGTCCTCATGATTTCACTGTAGTTACCATGCTGGGCCATTAGATGGCGCTGTGATTTTTGGAACCTTCACTACTGCGCATGCGTGCTGCCTGAGGTAAACAGAGCACCGAGGCAGCCTGCCTCGTCTGTTTTCCTCTCTGGCTAAAATCAGCTAACTACAAGTTGTTGTCAACAAGTTAACAACAAGTTAAAGCTGGAATTTGGATAAGAGTCAACAGATTTGACACCAAGTGGGACCGCTTCATCTAACAAGCTGCACACCAGTTGCTGACTGGACCGGAACCGCGTCAACATGTCTGACTTTAGTCCGTGAGAATCAGCTGATTTCCAGCAGCGCTACAAGGTAAACAATGTTCTTAATAATGTTTCCTTGTGTTTAGTTCGATCACAGAACAACCAACTGAGGTTTTATTTTTATTTTTTTCCTGCGAGGTCGAAGCTGTCGTTCCACGAAGCGGACCGGTTCGGATCTGGGTCCAGTTTCCACCAGGATGAAAACAACAGAGTCCAGTTCATTAAAGTTCAGTTAACGTGTTTTTAAAAGTGTTCAATTTCATTCTCAGTGTTTGTGACATGAGTTTGTGGTGTTGAATAAACAAATAAATTAAAAATCAACCTGGTGTCTTCATTTTCAGCAGCATGTTAGGCATGACGTAACGAGTCCAGATAGCTTCATTTAGCTCAGATAAATTTAAATATCTCCCACGCTAACATAAATACTGTTTATTATTGTTAAACTGTTAATATATAGCACATTTAGTATGTTATAGTGCAGCGTGACACGTGAAATGTCCGACTGCCTCGTTAACAGACAACTGGATCCAGGCAGCTGGCTCTCTTCCAACACAGATGCAGGTAAGGTGTAGAATAATTAAATATGAGAATCAAAATATATTCCATCAGCTATAGTTCAGAAAGTGGTGCGTGTGTCCACTGTCCAGTCCACCGCCATTGTTAAAATGCCGGCTGTCTGCGCGTGCGTGCTGCGTGCATGTGTTCAAACAAAAGCTCCACGGGAGATGTTTACATTATCAACGGGGGGTCAGCGAAAAAGTTCCACCTTGAGAGCTGGATCAGAAAAGTATCGGAGTCAAAGAGGGGGGCCAGCAGCGTCGTGTAGGCGATAAGCAAAGTCGCAAAGAGAAAGTAGCGGTTACACTCAAAATACGCGCCGTGTAAACTGGTCCCTAGTTTGACGTAGAATCATGAAATTTGGTGCACTTGTCCAGCTCACTAAGATGCACAGAAAACCCTCTGTTGTGCGATAAATGGTAAGGCGGCCATTTTGGAACAATTACCTAATTTTCACACCTTTTTGGCCGTTTACAGCCTCCGCATTTGATCAAACTCCTCCTAGGGATTTCGCTCGATCAAGTTCAAACTTGGCCAGATTCTTCATAAGGCACGGGGGAACAAACCTTATCAAAACGGTTCGTTTTCACGGATGCTGAAGGGGCGGGGCCAGACGTCAAAGTTGGACATCTCGCCATGAAAAACGAAATGCTTATTGCTCCTAGACGAAAACTGTCTAACACATCAAACCTTCAGTGATTGACGCACATCCGGTCCCCTGCAATACTGAATGGTCAAATCATGACATCACTTCAGCCACGCCCCCTGACAACAGGAAGTGTAAAGTTTTACATTGAACGGTCCATATCGGACCCCTGTCACCTAATCAGCGTGACATTGTGTCCAGTGACCGAAGACATGTTGGTGTAACAAGCTTTCAAACACTGATCGTTTTGGGTGGAGCATGTGGGCGTGGCGACATGGCGAAGTAAGACTTAACGCCGTCACCATACGTTTGGTTCTAAACTCCACAGATTTGATCTGAGGAGTACCAAAACCAGTATGATCGATCATTGCCCACCCCTTGAACAGGAGTATATGCTAATTAGCAAATAGCCTCCACAGCGCCCCCTAGAATATTTAAAAACATCAGCCCCAAGCCATTTTTGGCCCGATAATTCTGAAACTCTGTGAATATATGTATCTTCTCAGGATCTACAAAAAAGTCTCTTGGAGCACTGGTCCAAAACCAACAGGAAGTCGGCCATTTTGGGTCAAAGGGTAATTTTCTGGCATTTTGAATTGCGTACAGTATTTAAACAAACTCCTCTTAGGGATTTTGAAGGATTGCCTTCAAACTTGGTTAATATGCCCTTAACACATTGGACAGTAAAGGTTATCAAAAGCTTGCGTTTTCGTTTATGCTAAAGGGGCATGGCCACGCCTCAAACTTGCGCTTCACGCCATAAATTTCAAACCGTTATAACTTTCACATTGAAAGACCAAAATGCAGTGGTGGGCAACGCTAATCAAAAAATTAGTTCCATAATTTCTAAAACGCTTATTAATTTTTTTAGGTCCACAATTTCAAAAGCACAAATGTCTTATGAAAATTAGGGGAAGCTAATCTAATCCGCTATTTATATTCGACAATTGGTAGCCGGCAGCGTTATGCAATATTTGCACTACACTGCCAACTGAAAAGTAACTAAAATGATCCTAAAAGGATGAAATTACAAAAATCAAAGGATTTATTTAATACTTTACGTACATATATTCTATTCGGCCACGAAATTAACAAAAAAGAGAATGATCTTTTAATCCCTAAGACCACTTTTAAATCTCAAATACACGGGCGTCTCGCCACCGCATTTATACATAAAAGTAACCAAAATACATAAAACTAACGACTCACCTTCGAGTGTTCGACACAAAACACCCAATAAAATCCTCCGGCCGCGTTAATTTGGCTTGAAACAGCGGGGTTCTCTGCGGATTTAACCCAGCACAACCAGCTAGCCACAGAGTTAGCGTCCAGTTCACCTCTGACCCGGAAGATGTCAAGATTCTATAGGCAGTCAACAGATTTAATGAAAAGTAACTAAAATACATAAAACTAACGACTCACCGTCGAGTGGTCGACACAAAACACACAATAAAATCCTCCGGCCGCGTTAATTTGGCTTGAAACAGCGGGGTTCTCTGCGGATTTATCCAAGAAACCCAGCACAACCAGCTAGCCACAGAATTAGCCCCCGAGTTCACCTCTGACCCGGAAGATGTCAAGATGGAATAGTCCATTTTTAGTAGGGGGATACAGAAATCGACCGGTTTTTGTATTGCGTTTTTAATGATCGTAACTATAATTATTTTTATGTTAAATGTACATTAACAAGCATGAGCAATGTTAGTAATGTAGGTGACTGGCCGGGGCGGGGCCGGGGCCAGGGCCCTGCTGATTTGGGACCCCAAGCAACGGCATCATTTGCCTACATGGTAGATCCGTGTCTGTTCTCCCCTCTGCTCCCCCTCCAACCCTCCCTCCTCTCTGCTCTTTACGGTGAGGGAGGGGAAAAAGGCAAAACAAGCAGCTACGGAGCCAGCATAAGAGCCTCTAAATAAGTTTATTCGTTTTTACTGATAGATAATTAGTTATTAGCGGTACTGCATTTTAAATAAAAATAGCACAAATCCGCTTATGAATTATAAAAGTTAGTCACTCCGCTGTTACGCTGACAAAAACGTAAGGTCCGCTGTAAGCGGATTAGCGCATTAGCGGTCCCTAGCGTTCATATGCCCACCTTTGCCAAAATGTACCAAACTTGGCATGAGTCATCCCTGTTGGATGCCCGACAATCCTCTATGGTCATGTTGTGACGTCATCGAAGCCCCGCCCCCTCAGAACAGGAAGTTACTTTTTTATTGGAAGGTTCCCTCTCTGACACCCTTGAACTAATCAGGATGATCCTTGGTTAGAAGATGTATAACAAGTAGCTCTGACTTACTTTAAAGCGCTAAAAAATTTCAATGAAGGATGTGGGCGTGGCGGCGTGACAATCTCAAAAATGACACCATTGCCATACGTTTGGCTCTAAATTCCACAGAATTGGACTGAAGTGCACCAAAATCACTATGATCAATCATTATCCACCACTTCAACAGGCTTCCATGATAATTGGCCAATACCCACCACAGCGTCCCCTATATTATTACTCTCAGTGATACATCATCCGATCGGCACGAGATTTATTGTGCATCATCAGTGAGACCTTGTGGACACATTGATAATGTTGTGTAAATTTTTACTCCACAGCACCCCCTATATTATTACTACAGTTATATCTCAGTGATACATTATCCGATCTGCACAAGATTTATTGTGCTTCATCAGTGAACACTTCGACACACATTGATAATGTTGTGTACATTTTTACTCCATAGCGCCCCCTATATTATTACTACAGTTATATCTCAGTGATATATCATCCGATCTGCACAAGATTTATTGTCTATCATCAGTGAGACCTTGTGGACACATTGATATTGTGCAGCGATGGGAATAACGGAGTTACAAATGAACTGCGTTACAAACGGAGTTATTTTTTTCATTAACGGGTAATCTAAGTAGTTACTAAGTCTATCGTTACAACGCCGTTACCGTTACTTCCACTAAATGGGGGTGCGGTACTTTCTCTTCCGCGCGCTGGCTGTTTGTTTACTTTTTTCCTTGGTGAGGCAGAGGAGGGAGCAGAGGGGAGGAGGGGAGGGAGGGTAGGAGGTAGCAGAGCAGAGGGGAGGGAGGGGCGAAACAATAAGGATGATGCTGATTGGCTAAGTTAGAGTGTCAGTTAGAGGTCAGCCAATCAGAGGTTTTGTTGTTCAGCTCACACACGCTGCTGCAGCTTCAAATCTGCAGAAGTCTGGCAGCAATGGCGAGTCTGGAGGGAAAGTTGGCGTTTTCAAATTGGAAATACAGAAACTACTTTACTCTCCTTGAGGTAAAAGGCAAGAACGTGCATGTGAAGTGTACATTATGCCCCGGAGCGAAGTGTACGTCCGTCGTAATCTGATCTGATGAAGCATCTCTCACAACTGCAGGTAATTCAGATTTTCAGTACTGTTTTAAAAGTACTTCATATTGTTAAAACGGTTCTTTTGTTTTTAAGAAAATACTTGAAGAACCAGTTGTGTGAGGGTTTGATTTTATTTTACACTACAGAGTTAAAGCACTTGTTTTAACTGTTTACTTTTATTTATAAGAAAACACTTGAACAGTACAGTGTGTACATAGAGCTTAAAACACAATTGTTATATTATTTTGTTAAACTGTATTTTGTAATGAAGAAAACACTTGAAGTATAGTATGTCAACCAGTCATGTTCTGTTGAGGTGCAGTAAGTATTAAAAGTTTGGTGTTAAGTACCGGTCTTTGCAATTCTACTTTAAATTTGTAGTTATATCTAAACTTAAACCAACCGAACAAACAATAGTTACTTTCCCTGGTAACTAATTACTTTAATAGGGGAGTAATTCAGTTACTAACTCAGTTACTATTTGGAAGAAGTAACTAGTAACTATAATTAATTACTTTTTTTAAGTAATGTTCCCAACACTGGGTTTAACATATGACTCTAGAGCGCCCCCTAGATTATTCAAACTGTTATATCTCAGTGATACATCATCCAATCTGTACCAGATTTATTGTACGTCATTAAGGAGCAGTTCTAAACGCATTGATATTGTTGTGTAAATTTTTACTCCATAGCGCCCCCTACATTATTACTACAGTTATATCTCAGTTATACATCATCCAATCTGAACCAGATTTTTTGTGCATCATCAGTGAGCCCTTGTGGACAGATTGATATGGTGAGCTAACATTTGACTCAAGTGCGCCCCTATAGTATTCAAACTGTTATATCTCAGTGATACATTATCCGATCTGCACAAGATTTATTGTGCTTCATCACTGAGCACTTCTACACACATTGATATTGTGGTTTAACATATGACTACAGAGCGCCACCTAGATGATTCAAACTGTTATATCTCAGTGATACATCATCCGATCTGCATGAGATTTATTGTGCTTCATCAGTGAGCACTTCTACACACATTGACAATGTTATGTAAATTTTGACTCCATTGCGCCCCCTACATTATTTGTATAGTTATATCTCAGTGATACATCATCCGATCTGAACTAGATTTATTGTGTATCATCAGTGAGCCCTTGTGAACACATTGATATTGTGGTTTAACATATGACTCCAGAGCGCCCCCTAGATTATTCAAACTGTTACATCTCATTGCTAGATCATCTGATCTGTTCCACATTTACTGTGTCATCTGTCAGTACTTCTAAACACATATATTGTTGTTATTCGCTAACTGTTCTTAGCAAACGGGTGCTGGATGGCACGACAGAGTTTGAGGTGGCGACAGAGCGGACGAGCTGGACCTCCCGCGGTCGCCGCAATAAGGCCGGAGCGGCGCTAAGCTGCAAGGGCCTCAACGCTGCTTGCAGCGTTAATTTTGTTTGCTTTTAATCCCTGATTAGTGAGACAAAAGAGAGATTTTCTGATTAAACGCTTCTGAATAGTTCGAAGGTGTTTGTGTTTGAACTGTGTCCTTATCTGGCCTATTTTCAGGACTTGCTGACGGTTTGTAATAAAAGTTATGTAATATTTAAATAATCAGATTAAGATGCGGGTGCTCTTTGACCTGATAAATCCAGGTTATGAA
This sequence comes from Garcialebias charrua, assembly GCA_038048925.1. NCBI lineage: Eukaryota > Metazoa > Chordata > Actinopteri > Cyprinodontiformes > Rivulidae > Garcialebias > Garcialebias charrua. Next base: position 23,403 of record JBBPBX010036410.1, on the reverse strand, counting down.
ACGGTCAGCCTTCCCTGAGCTAATCTGTCATCCTGCTCCTTCTGATTGTTCCCTGAGTCCAGTGTGCTCTGAGGCTCTAGGCCAGGGGTCTGCAACCTGCGGCTCTGGAGCCACATGCAGCTCTTTGGTCCCTCTGCAGCGGCTCTTTCAAGTTTTGACCAAACCTGAATTGGTTGTTCTACAAACAACAAAAAATGACTAGTTTTGGCAGTTTTAATGTCATTTCATTTGCAAATATGTGGATATTGTAACAAGTACAAGAAGAAAAGCTTTACCTTTATGCTTTATTTCTATACGTAATTCATTTTTCCACAATAAAAAAAACCTAAGTTTGTATAGTTCATAGTTTTTATTAATTAACAAACCCTCTCTTTAAAGAGGAACTAAACTCAGAAATAACTTTTTTAGCTGATAAACTCCCTAGAATGTGTTCTAAATGTTTCACAGCCCTATGTCTGTGTTAATTTTCAGATATTTGTGCGTATATGTCTAAATCTGCAATATTTGGTCTAAAAACATGTTTACGGTAGTCCTATGGGTTGAACTGTGGTATTGCACCCTAATTTCCTTATTTGTCTACAACTCTCACTATGACGTATTTTCGCACGCTTTCTTCACGAAAGTGGTTCAAGCAGAGCCAATCCCCGGCGGAGATGAGAAGGTCCTCGCTGCAGTTCATACCTTATATGGAAGTGATGCATTTCACTCCAGAAACGTACTGCAACAAAGCATATTATAGTTTTTGGAATGGCACTAGTTATTTGTGTATTTCAACCTACTTATTCCAAGACTACCTTCCACTTCATCAAAACTGTTTGGCTGTATTTGTGTTCTTATTGTGCGATGGACGAGTGATGCCTGAATGCCTGGTTGGGGTAGTGGTGGAGGTACAGGTTTGTGATCTGGATGACCCAGGTTCAATCCCTGGTCATGGAGAACCTTATGGTATTATTTAAAAAAAAAATTTAAGCCTTTTGTTTTTGATAGATCGGGTGGAATAGATACATCTACGTATTTATTCTTTGTTGTTGTTTGTTTTAAGTGGTGTATTACTAATGTAATTTTAACATTCAGAAACAATGACGGTCTCTCGTCCTGGCCACACCTCCTCGCTCAGCCCACACCCGCCTCCCCCTCCTTTAGGCGGTGTCTGTTGACGCGCCCATTTTTCTGCATTTTTCAAATCCTGTGCGGGGGCGGGGCTTTCTCCGGATGGTGGGGTGAGCTACAGGGTCTGTTTTTTTTTTTCACTTGTCTTAAATTGTAAAAATAGAAATTATTAGTTGTTTTATCTTTATAATGTCACCCCTAGTGGCCACAAAAGCCCCTTCCAACAAACCTAAAGTGGCCCATGGGCCACCAGTTGATAACCACAGTTGTAGCATGAACACTTTTAATTTAGTGAACGAAGGCGTAAAATTGTAAAGGTCGCAGACCCCTGCTATAGGCCTTCTTACACAAGACAGAAGCTCATCTGACTGGGAGATGTCGATTTTTGCAGCAACACGTTCATCACGCCATGCACCATCATCCAAACCAAAACAAACAGTTCCTCTCCTGCAGGGTCAGAGGAGGTGTCAGGTTCTGCAGACCAACTGAGTCAACTCTGTGGATCCAAATCTAACATATCTGTTCTGTTTGTTCATTTCTGAATGAATTCTGCACAAAAACAGACAAACTTCCCCCTCCTGTAGTATTGGTGATCAGTCCACTCACCAAGGATGAAAACCTCCAGAGGCATGATGAAAACATGAAGTTATTCCACAGAGGAGAACTGTTCGTGCATCCACCGACTTATGTCCACAGTGAGGAGTGGGAGGCCGAGTCCTCAGTGCTTGTCCGTGTGTTTTCTTGCTCCACGTGCCTCTGGCTGTGAGGTGGAGCTCCATGGAGCAGTAATATATGGAGCAGTTGGAGAGGGGAGGAGACTGCTCCTGCTTGGTTTTGTCCATCAGCACCTCCTCTTCCTCCCCTCCATTCATTCAGCCGGCTTTTCTGAAACTTGATCCTTTTTTAATTTACATGTTCGTTTTTTTTTTATTCCATAGCTGTGATTTATTACAAACAAACAAACAAACAAAAACAAGATAATCTGTTGAAATTATGTACATTTTATCATATAAGAATTAAAAATATGAATTTGAACAGTTTGAAAGACGAAAAGTAAATATTTAAAATCAATTTCAGCTTGAAGGAATGCATATCGCCCGCCTTCTTCCACGCCAACATTTTAATTAAAGACGACGTGTGATGTGTCAGCCCTCAGAGTCTGTGTTGAGGATGACTCTCAGCTACTACCACGCCAAGGTTTAGCTCAGTGTCTGCTGAGCTGTGGCGGCCATCTTGAATCAAATTGACTCCAAAAGTTAACGAGTTTAAAGTTGACATCTAGTTATCATTTTCTTTATTAAAATACTTCCACTGGTTCAGGGAATATTTTGCTAACAGAGACATGCACAAAGACAATTACATTTTCACCCTCCTTTATTGACGGTGGGGAATAACAAACTGATCAACGTTGATGATTTTCTCACAAGCGGTTGACAATAATCAAACTTTGGGTTTCACAGTCCGGTTAGAAATTTTATTTTATTCTTATCCTCTTATAGGCTAAAGTTTTTGACCATTTAATTTTGTGTTCATTTGTCTGTCTGTTAGCAAAATATTTCAGGAATCAATGAGCAGATTTCAATGAAACGTTCAGAACTTTACTGGATGGAGTCAACTTGGTTTGCAGTGGCGGCAGCAGCTGTCTGATCTGAACAAACACAAGAAGGGCTTGAATTCAGTCCGTTTTACAGACAATGAGCTAAAACTTAGTGTGGTACCAGCTGAGAGTTGTACACAACACAGACAACAAACACTAAGGCTCACAATATCTTAAATGGTAACGCCTCACGCAGTCTGCTGCAGAACTGTATTTCCCTAAAAATTGATTTTTTTTTTACTTTTCACCGCACACTTTAAAGGTTCTCACTAAAAAACATAAAATAAAACAAAAAGTTTATCAAGCTGGATTAAACAGAGAAGTTTGAATGAGTTTACTCCACATACGTTGTATGTCGCTATGGAATGTGGGGCTGCACTGAATGTAAACACATTACTGTATTTTCCTCCGTAAACGTCACACCACCGAATAAGTCGCATCAGTCCAAATATGTCTAAAGGCCGAGATACACTGAAGCAGACTCCGTATACGCGCGTATACGCGCATATTTTGTGCGTATGTTTTCGCTTCTATACTTTCAGAAACTATCAGCTTTCAAACGCTCGCGTTCTCCTTGTTGTAATATGAGCAGCTGAGCACGGAGGGGACTCAACTGAGCTCGCTGATTGGTCACTTGCTGACACGCCTACTGAAATGATTGACAGATTTCAGTCAGCTCAAAGTGAAACCTCGAGAATGCATCATGAGCAGCTCGCTCAGACTTCTGCGGTGTTCTGATACGGTCTTTCTACTATATATGTTATAAAAAGTTCTCTCAGAAATAAAAATAATAACAGGGAGTGCTTTTCCTGCAGCACACAGCCCACCAGGGAATATTAAAACATCGCGCACCCAGGTAGGACCTGAATTCATTCATTTCATTCATCGAGTGAACGGAGGAAGAAGCGGTTACTTGACTTTAGGCAAAAAAACAAAAGAAAAGGCCCGATCAGCGATAAAGAAGGGGAATTTATTTCATTTGTGTAACATACAAAACAGTCCGGCGCCGGGGAAGTTTAGGTCAGACACCGCGCATCGCGTATGCGCATCGCGTATGCGCATCGCGTATGCGTAGTAAAAAAATACTTTTGCGCGTACATGCCCTGAGGGGCTACGCGGGGCTACGCTTTTGCCACAGCGTACGTACGCTGCGTATAGGCGTATCGTGAGGACGCTCGAGTGTATCTCGCCCTTTATAAAGTGGAAAAAACATAAATACGTTGCATAAATACGGTGTTGTGCCAAAAATCAATTGGCTGCCAAATGGCGACTGCAGGAGCGTGCACAGGAGGACTTTAACAAGAATAACACTTAAAAACAATCATTTGGGGGAGTGGTGGCGCAGTGGTTAGAGATGGTGGGCCTGTGATCAGAAGATCACCGCCGGTACCGACAACATAAAAAAAATGTGGGTGGAAAAAGGTGAAACACCCACATCTGCCTCCACCCTCATTCACCCCACTCTGGGCCCTAAGGCCCTTAACCCCCACCATCTGCTCCCTAACAGGTCTCTCTTGAAAATGAGTTATTGTGTGGCTCAATGAGACTAAATAAAGGGTAAATGAAAAAAAATTGTTTGCTCGACATTATAGCAAAGGTGCGTCTCAGACTAACTTTTCCTTAGTAAATGCACTTTAAAGGTGAAGTCTGCAGTTTCTGTAGAACATCAGCACTTAGAAAAAATTTCAACAAGCAAAGCATTCTGATCCCTCCCCCTCAGAGCCATATATGGCTCTGCCCCCTTGTGGTCTGTTGAAATTCAAATTCAAGCTCTGTTTTTATTGGCTGATTCAAATTCAAGCTCGGTTTTTATTGGCTGGTTACAAACTTTGTTTTTATTGGCTGGAAAATGGCGGGTCACTTTTTCTTTTTAGAAATGCTTATTTACCACCTGGAGAAGCAAGGGGACAATATATATATATTTTTTTCAGAGATTACCTCTCTAACATCAATCTAGTGACAGAGTGAAGAAATATGTTAAAAATATATTGTTAGAAAAGTTACATATAGCAGCTTTAATGGTCAAATCAGCTGCATTTCAAAAGCCAATTCGCAGCTGCAGGAGCACACAGAGGGTCAAATCGCTGTGCATTTCTTCAAAATTTAAATGGTAAATGGTAAATGGAGCTTACTTATATAGCACTTTCCAGCCCCCTATGAGGGTCCCCAAAGCACTTTACAATACCAACCATCCACCCATTCATACACACAAAATTTAACAAGATAACCACCTAAAAACAATTATTTGTTTGCTCGAAATTATAGCTTAGGTGTGTCTCAGTTGAACTTTTCCTTAATAAATGCACTTTAATGGTCAAATCAGCTGCATTTTGCCTGGGCAGCATGGTGAAATGAAGCTGATATGACGTTTGTCCCATGGAGTCTTGGAGCAAGACGAAGGTGGCTTGGTATGGCAAGCCAAGTGTCTCATTAATGTCAACTTTTCCCTATTAATGAGACACTTGGCTTGCCATGTTTGTTGAGGGCCCTCTAGTGGCTGAAAACGGTAGTGTTCAATATTTTTCCCGTCAGAATTATTTATTTATTTATTACGCTTTATTTAGAATATATATATAAGAATGAATGAAATCATCAGATCTCAGCCAAATATTGGGTTATAAATATACGTAAATATGTCACTTAGCTGTATAAGTCGCAGGCATGCTAATTTATGTAAAAAATGTGACTTATACACTGGAAAATATGGTACTCGTCTGAAAATCAAGTGATCATAGTCTGTAAACAAAGAGGGAGCTAGAGTTAATCTGTTTTCATGCATTTTGGCTGTTTTTGAAGGTGAAAAACACACACTTTGGCTGTTTTGATGATAAACAAACACACTTTGGCTGTTTTGAAGGTATAAAAACTCGTAGCAGTTGGCTGCTGGTCACAAATTTCAATGAGATTTATTTTTAATTCAAGACACATTTTTCCTCCATATGAGAAAAATTTCTGCAGATTTTCTTTCTGACGCTAAGATATTTCTTGGTTTGCGAAAAATGTTAAAACATTCAAGTTGACCAAGGTGTGAAATTAGAAATGTCAGGGAGCAGTGTTTCTTTGTTTCTCATTTCGTAAAATAAACTTTTCCTTTCAGAAAACCAATGTGTGCTCCCCGAGTCTCACCAGTTCTGCTGTGTTTTGGCTGGGGGACTGGTCCCGCTGGTAGCACTCATCAGGTCCAGGTCCAGCTCCTGTTCCTGGTCATCTTTGATCTTGTTTGGTACTCAGACCAGACTGCTGCAGGATCTGGACCTGCTGTTGCCAAAATACTGGAGTGTGTGAGGACACGAGAACATGAGGACGAGGACATGAGGACACCCTGTGGTTCTGTGGTTAAGAACTTATCACAACTCAAATTTTTATTTTTATAATCCAAACATGATCCGACCATGTTGTATCTGATTTGTCTGACTGTAAGGATTTAGGAACACCCCCCCACCCCCACCTCCAACCTCCATTAACTTCCATTTAATGAATTAGTCGTTGATCAGTCTGAGTTCAGTAAAACCTCCTGATGTAACAGAAACTGTTTCCAGATCAGCAGTCAGAGTGCTGATCTCTGAAGCTTTGGCTATTTAACGCTCTGCCGCGCTGAACCCAAAGCCGAGGGTCAGAAAGAGGAAAATGCTGCGAGGATTCTTGCAGCCTGGTAGAAACACAGAAGAAGATCCTCCACACACACACTGATATCAGACCCCCTCAGTGTTCAGGAGTGATGTGAGAGACTGTCCTCAGTGGGACAAAAGTGTCCACCTCAGGGGACAAACATGCTGATCTGAACTGAAACTCAGAGCAGAACTCACAGGATCATCTCAAAATGATTTGACTGTTTTTCATCTCTTTTGTCTTGTGATCTGCAGTGAGAATAGGGAGCAGGTGGAAGAGAAGTGGAGGTGTGAAAGTCAGAAGACAGAATCCATGTGGGTGAAGAAGGTGGAAGAGTTTAGGATTCTGGGCTCAATCATCCAAAGAGAAGTGAAGAAGAGAAAGAACACATGGCGTGGACAAAGACGAGTGTCCAGGGGACATCTGGGACCGAAGATGAGCTGCAGGAGAACGAGGGACGGTTTACAGGATGAGACATCATCTAATGTTTGGTTTAGAGACACTGGAGGAGGAGCTGAAGGTGAAGATGATCATATCTTTATTTGGAGGCAGATGATCCTCCATGGAGAAGCTTAAAGACTGAAACCTCAAAGGCTGGAAGAAGAAGACAAAATGATGATGATGATGATGATGATGATGATGATGATGATGATGATGATGATGATGATGATGATGATGATGATGATGATGATGATGATGATGATGATGATGATGATGATGATGATGATGATGATGATGATGGAGAGGACAAGGAAGACAAAAACAACGAAGAAGATGAAAAAATGTGACAACTCATCTGCTAAAAGGAAAAAGTCAACAAGATTGAAGACTGAGACATTGAAGAAGATGAGGACAAAGAACAAAACAAATAAGAAGACAAACACGACAAATGAGAAGAAGATAGGTAAAAATAGCAGAATGTCAGCTAAATGCTAACCATAGCATAAAAGCTGAAGCAGCCTAATGTACTTCTATGGGTAAAATGTTAGTAAATACCATGAGGTATTTAAAAAAGTATAAAAGTCACTCGTACTTTTTTGTAAAGGGTCTGTGTCAGTGGGCTGTGATCCCACTGACCCGGTGACAGCCGAATGGATTCAACTCAGTTTATTGATCCTGATCCGGATCCAACCGGGTCTGAGGGGAATCAGTGCTGCGAGCGGTGGGTCTGTTCCAGTTTACTGTAATGTAAATCGGCTCGGATCAGTCAGTTCAGGGATAGTTTCTGCATCTAGTTTGTGTTTCTAAACAAAAGAAAGTGAAAATCTTTGTTGTTTAAAAACAACAACAACAAAATGGCTGACGTCACGCCAGAGTGACAACACAAACATTTGCAGAAGTTTTGGAAGAAAAACAAGAATCTTGTGATCAGCATTGCGACAGACGTGTATAATGGTTGACCCAATGTGCAGAAAGTTTGCCTCAGACTGATCTTTGGACACAGAAAACCAGTGGGTGGATGATGGTGGTGGTGGTGGGGGGGTGGGGGGAAGACACCATCTGCCTGGGCTCCACTCTGCATCCTGAAACCATCAGAAGTTCTGGATCTGTGTGGGATACAGTGAACTTAACTTTACTTGACAGCATTTTAGAAAATTATATTATATACACACACACACACACACATACACACACACATGCACACGCACACGCACACACACATATCTATATATCTATATCTATCTAT
>JBBPBX010036410.1:0-11964 GCA_038048925.1 Garcialebias charrua | reverse complement strand
GTGTGTGTGTGTGTGTGTGTGTATGCATGTTGCTTGTAAGGTCCATCCGGTCCCACAAAGTGGAGCTCGTTGTTGTGGCAGGTTGGACTCCTGCCCTCAGTTTGTGGTCTTCATGGACCTCAAGGCCCAGTTGTAGACAGGAGTGGATCTAGTTTGAGTTCTCGTCTCTCCTTTATGTGCATGGCGTGGTTCTGTTGGCGTCTTCGGATCACGTCCTTCAGCATGAACTGGGGTGGTTCACAGTCAGTGTAAATCGGCTGTGATGAGAGTCAACTCCCATCTTCTGGGGGTTTGAGACTCTCAGATGTTGGAATTTAGAGGATCTTGCTCGTGAGTAACGGTGTGATGGAGCGGGACATGGAGCTACGGATCAGGGCCTTGTCCTCAGTAATGAGGAAGTTGCTTCAGTCGGTTGTGGTGAAAAAATAGTCACATTGAAAGGCAAAGCTCTCATTTACTGGTCTATATGTTCCAATCATCACCTGGGGTTATCAAGTTTGGATCAGGACCCAAACAATCAGATCCTGGATCCAAGCAGCTGAAATGAGCTTCCTTCACACCCACTACACAGCCGCTTTAGACTGCTGCCATCAGGGAGGAGACTGAGGAGTCTCCAGGCTCGAACCAGCAGACTGAGAGACAGCTCTGTTCATCAGGCAGTCAGAATGCTAAACACTCTGCCTGCTCTGCCTCCCCTCCCATTTGAACTGCCTTAACACAAAAAACTTTCTCACACATTACCACTCAACACAAAGTTTTTAACACTGGACTCTGTGTCATCAAACGGGTTATTCACTAAACTCTCGGTCATGTGTTCATTCAGTTTGCACTACTTCTCATATTTGCACTAATGTTTGTATTACATTACTGCCTATAGTCATACTACTGTTTACATTCACTGTTTACATTTATTAATACTGTTTACATTTATTACTACTGCTTTACATTTATTACTACTGTTTACATTTACACTACTTTTATCTACACTACTGCAGATACATATACAGCATTCTCTGACTAGCCTTATCTAAGGATGCCAAATGTGCCTTATGTGCCTCACTGCATATGCCACTTTGCCTCTATACCAACATCAACTACCTCATACATATACTGTGTACATTAACTTATATGCTGCTGTGCCACTCTTTGCAAATGTCAATGCTAGAACCTTCAGTTTATTTTATAGATATACTTTTTATACTACTATGCAAAAACTCAGGACAGTATTACACTTTTATTATTTCATTTTATGCTTATGTTCATTGGGTGTTTTAGTGTTTAGTGTTTCAGTGTTGGTGTAAATTTTCATACTTTTATACTATTATGAAAAAACTCAGGACAGTGTTACACTTTTTTACTATTTTATGCTTATGTTTATTAAATGTTTTAGTGTTTAGTGTTTAGATGGTTACTGTTGCACCGAGGGACTGAGAGAAACGCAATTTCGGTCCTGTGTATGTCCTGTACATATTGCAGTTCTGACAATAAAGTTGACTTTGACTTTGACTTTGACTTCATAGGGCGGGTGTGCTCGCCTGCTTGATCTTAGAGAGAAGGTTAGAAGCACCATCATCAGCGGGGAGCTCATGCTGCTCCTCTTCATCAAAAGGAGTCAGCTGAGGAAATTAATCAGGATGTCTCCCTTTGGAGGATTTGGAGGTAGACCAGTCAGACCCAGAACTCTCTGGAGGGATTACTGTATAGATCCTACCTTCAAGTCCTCCCAGGAGGACCTGGAGAGTCTCTGGGGGAGAGGGAAGTCTGGGTTTCTCTCCCAGGCCTGCTGCCCCCTCGACCCAACATGAAGGTGGAGACTTTAACATGAAATATTTTATCATGTTCATCTTTCTTTAATAATTTTAACTATTTAGCACATTTCAGCGGTTGTTCGGTCATCACGTTATTGCAGAAAAAGTATTTTTCCTAGTTTTACTTTGTTTTTTATTGAACACCTCAGACTTATCGAGTATTTTTCTGTTTGTGATGTTTTCTGATTATCTCACATGGTGTGATGTAACTCTCCTGTCGCCTGTTTTTGTTCTGTTCTGAAGATGATCTGGAAGGAAAACACCTGAATGTTGACAGGTTCACAGTGTGTGTGTGTGTCCTTGTTCATGTTACTTTGTGAGGCCCATTTGTCTGAGTTATACCAAATTGTGAGGACCAACTGCTTCTTATGTGGCCCAAAGCCCGGCCCCATAAGAAGAAGTCCCATTGGTGGGTTAGGGGTTAGGTTTAGGACTAAGGTGTGAATTGAGGATGTGATAAGTTTAGGGTAAGGTATGTATTGGTAATGGTTAGGTTTAGGGTAAAGGTCAGGGTTAGGCTATAGAAATGAATGAAAAATGAATGGAAGTCAAAGCAATGGCCCCATAAAGATAGAAAAACAAACCTGTGTGTGTGTGTGTGTGTGTGTGTGTGTGTGTGTGTGTGTGTGTGTGTGTGTGTGTGTGTGTGTGTGTTTACTGGATTAGTGGGTGTGGGGTCAGAGATAGAACTGGTGATGTAAGGGGATCAGAGATTTTAGAATTGGCAGGTTTCTGTTAAAATCAGGTGATTTTATTCAACATGTTTTTTTATAATCCTCCCCACGTGTTGACCCGGAATGAAATGTTAATAATTGTTAATCAGTCTGATGTAAACTCTTCAGTTCCAGGTAACTCACTTCCTAAACACCCGATGACGCTCCTGAGTGGCAAGTTATAAAAGTGATAAAATCATAAAGATTTTAAAGGAGGTCAAAGTAAGAAGCTGCCTGATGATTTGTACGCTGCAAGGACGAGTTTGGAAGGAACCATAAACCTCAAATCCTGGAAGACTTTGTCCTCCTTCAGCTGTGAGGATGACACAATCAAAGCTGGAGAAATCAAATCTGCCAGCACTGAGAGCTGTGGCATCCAATCGGGTCACGCTTCAGAAGCGTGTCATACGGGTGCCGAAATCACAGCTGCATCTCGGGACCTGGACCAGGTCTTTGGGTTCAGAATATTTGGGTTGGATTTCCAGACAGGGTCAAGGACTTCTTGTGTCATTAATATCAGGAGGACCCAGTTGATGTTTAGACTTCCTGCTACTGGTTCTGTTCATGTTCTGGATCGGTGTGTGTAGCATCAGTTAACTGCTAATCAAGTTCAAGAATCTTTATTATCCCCAAGGGGCAATTTGTTTCACAGTCAGTAAGCACACAAAACATCCATATAGACCAGACATTAAAATAACAGAACAGAGATCATCATTGTTTGGTAAGAAGCCTGATCACTACAGGGATGAATGAGTTATTCAGTTTGTTCATCCTACATTGGGGATGTAACCTGAGCTCACCATGGAGTGGATGATCAGGATCTGCCAGAATCAGTCTGGCCTTGTTTAATGACCTCGCCTTGTGTAGGTCTGTGAGGTTCTGTCGGGCTGTACCATCAGTTTTGGTTTACATCCTGACAATCCTCAAGAGTTTGTTCCTGTTTATTGCCTGTCAAAAATCCACACCAACAGATGAAGGTAATCTGCAATTAGCATACAAAATCTGTCATCTCGAAACAAACTTTAACGTGAAAAACAAGATAAATTATAATTTTCTGCTAAAATACAGCGAGAACGCTGGGCAACAGCTGAAATTTGATGTGAAGGAGCTAAATGGGCTTTAAAAGAAGCCAAACACTAGCTAAAAGAATCTAAAAGCAAAAGTAAAGGACAAAAGATTATCTAAAGGTTAGCTAGAAACTAAACGGAGCAAAAGACTGGCTGAAAATTTAAAGTAGCAAAAGACTACGGTAGTTAAAAGTTGCAGAATGGTAACACAAAGACAAAAGTATACTAGCTAAAAGTAACAAAAGGCTAACTAAAAGCTAAAAGTATCATATAGCTAAAAATTTAAAGTAGCAATCGACTAGTGAAATGTTGCAATAGTAGAATTATAGCTAAAGCTAGCTAAAAGCTAAATAGAGCCAAATGGTAGTTAAAGGGGACCACATATAGGTCTTTAAAATTTTTATGTTATGTCTGTGTGCTATCTTGACAATATTAATTCATTTTAATACACAAAATAATTCTTAGATAATTAATTATACCCTTTTTAATTCTGCCATTTTTAACTTTCGTTTTGAACGACCGGTTTCTGATACAAGTTCTGAAGTCCACGCCCTTCAACGATCTGTTTACGCCCTCTGCACAGCCAGTATCTGTAATGTGTTGTTGTTTTAAAATTAGCTCTTTTTTTATTACTCATTTGACTTACTGTTAGTGCTAGCTTAAGATAACTTACCGATGGTTGGGTTCAAAACCTTAAGTTTAGTCTTTAGGCTTATGACTCCTATTGGAGTTTGCACTGGTATTCCGTCGTTTGGGGATGGGATAATGGTAAGTGCTATCTGGGGGAGGGATGTGGTGTGTTGTGTGTGTGTGTGTTTTTATTTTTTTATTTTTATTTTTTTATTCTTTACCTGGTACGTGGGGGCGGAGGCTGAATGTTTCATCAATATTAACGCATATTTTACATGGCTAATGCAAATAACTCAAATGTAAGATTTATTAGCTGGAATATTAGAGGTTTAGGGTGCGCTGTCAAGCGAAGTAAGGTGTTATCTCATTTAAAACGTTTGAAACCTGACATTGTTTTTCTACAGGAGACCCATATGAGAATTAAAGACCAGTCTAGACTTAAATGTTCATGGGTTGCAGAGGTACTCCACTCCAGTTTTAATTCAAAGTCTAGAGGGGTTGCTATTTTAATAGGTAAATCTGTACCATTCAAAATGTCTAAAGTCATTTCAGACAAAGATGGCAGATATCTGATAGTATTAGGTACTTTATTCCATGTATCCACCTTGCTAGTTAATGTATATGCTCCCAATTTTGACAATCCTGGTTTTATGAATAAGCTGTTTGAAATTTTGCCATCTTTGAATGACTCTGTTTTGATTTTTGGTGGGGATATGAACTGTACTATAGATCCTCTGTTAGACCGTTCTAAACCTGTTCTAACCCAATCATCAATGGCTAGAACCCTAAATAGTTTCATGTTAAATAATGGTTGTGTTGACCCCTGGAGATCTCATAATCCGAACAATAAGCAATATTCTTTTTATTCACCTGTTCATCAGACTTTTTCACGTATAGATTATTTTTTTATAGATGCTAAACTTATGCCTAAAGTATCAAATGCTACATATCACCCAATCATTATTTCGGATCATGCTCCTGTCTCTTTTGATCTTCAGATTGCACCTGGGCCTCGATATCCCTCTCAATGGCGATTTAACACCTCATTATTATTAGATGATAAATTTCACAAATTTATTACGGACGCAATAGAGGATTTTATTGCACTTAATGATTCTGATTCTGAACCAATTTCTAGGGCGCTCCTGTGGGATTCTTTGAAGGCATATTTACGTGGTCAGATAATTTCATATTCTGCGCATGTGAGGAAATTGAAGATGTCAAAGATTCAGAAGCTTTTATCTGAGTTGGAATTGGTTGATCAACAGCTTGCAGCTACTCCATCTGATAATCTTTCAAAGCGTCGTTTGGTCCTACAAACTGAGCTGGATCTTATTACAACTAATGAGGCGGAGCGCCTTATGCTTCATTCTCGTGCTAGGTATTATGAACATGGAGACAAGCCAAGCAGATTATTAGCTCATCAATTGCGCCGCCAAGCAGCTTCACGTTCAATATGTCGTATTACAGACGGCTCGGGGGTCCAGCAGGAGGACATGCAAACTATTAATTTGGTTTTTTCATCATTTTATGAGTCCCTGTATAAATCTGAACTTCCAACAGATCTGACTGATATGCATAAGTTCCTGGATGAGCTTCAGTTTCCTTCTTTACACCCAGAATTGATTGATCATCTAGAATCTGGTCTGACTATCCAGGAGTTAAATACCTCTTTACAAAATATGCAAAATAATAAAGCTCCGGGACCTGATGGATTCCCATCTGAGTTTTTTAAAGTATTTCAAGCTAAACTTATTCCATTGCTTTATTCTGTCTATGTTGAGTCTCTGTTACTCGGTTCACTTCCCCCTTCACTAAGGCAAGCTTCTATCAGCGTTCTCTTAAAGAAAGACAAGGATCCTGATCTCTGTACCTCCTACCGGCCAATATCTTTAATGAATGTTGACACAAAGATTCTTGCAAAGGCCCTGGCTCAAAGACTTGAACGAGTTCTCCCAACAATTATCTCCAGGGAGCAAACTGGCTTCATAAAGGGACGTCAACTTTATTACAATGTTCGCACATTGTTGAATGTTATTTATTCGAGGGGGACTTCACTAGCGCCTGAGGTTGTCATAACAATTGATGCTGAGAAGGCATTCGATCGGGTTGAATGGAGTTATTTGTTTGTCGTTTTGGAAAAATTTGGATTTGGTAAAAACTTTATATCGTGGATACGCCTTCTTTACACTTTGCCCTGTGCCAGTATTATTACCAATAATAACAGATCCGGATATTTTCTTTTAAATAGAGGATGCAGACAAGGTTGCCCCCTATCGCCCCTTTTGTTTGCACTTGCAATAGAGCCTTTGAGTATTTTTTTGAGATCCTCTCCAAGTGTTAATGGAATCATCAGGAGCCATACAGAAATAAGATTGTCATTATATGCAGACGATTTGCTTCTATATGTTACTGATCCAATAAGAACTTGTCCCGCAATTGTGAAATTTTTTCACAGATTCGCCCATTTCTCAGGGTATAAAGTTAATGTCATCAAGAGTGAATGCTATCCTGTTAACCACTTGGCCCTACAACTCTCCCAATCGGATGTCCCTTTTAAGCTATGCCCTTCAGGTTTTCGATATCTTGGGGTCAACATAACCAGATCTTTTAAGTCTCTGTACTCTAAAAATTTTCTTTCACTTTTGGTGGACATCAAAAAAGACTTTCAAAAATGGGAATCCCTCCCACTCTCTTTGATAGGGAGAATAAGTAGTGTTAAAATGAACATCCTGCCAAAATTTTTGTTTCTTTTTATATGTCTACCTGTATTTTTACCAAAAAGTTTTTTTAATTCTTTAGATTCAGCTATTGGTAATTTTTTGTGGAACGGCAAAACACCCAGAGTAAGACAAAAAACACTTCAGAACTGTAAGTTTCATGGTGGTCTTTGCTTACCAAATTTTCGATTTTATTACTGGGCAGCTAATATTAACAAAATTGCTTTCTGGTCTAATCCCGTTGATATAACCTGGTGTGAATTAGAAATATATTCATGTCCCTCAGCTTCACTTTCAGCTTTGCTTACAGGTCCAACTTCTGTGAATCCCTCTGGCCAAACTACCAACCCCATAGTTGTAGATACATTCCGGATATGGTTTCAGTTTAGGAAACAGTTTAAATTTACAGACCCCATAGTCTTGACCCCAATTTTAAAAAACCCATTGTTTAAACCTGCTCTTACTGATCCAACATTCTCCTTATGGCAGAATAAAGGACTAAAATGTTTCAAAGATTTATTTAGAGAAGGGTTGTTTTGCTCTTTCACTGATTTAGCTTCTAAATTTCATCTCCCACCCTCTCATTTGTTTAGATATTTTCAGATAAGAGCTTGTGCAAAATCCTTATTTCCTAATTTTCCTCATCTGCCTCCTGAACAGCCGTGGAGCGAATTTATACAACTTAACCCATTGCAAGGGTCCTTAATTTCAAAGATTTATAATTCTATTCAATCATATGATGTGTTTTTAACCACAAGCACTAAGAGAGCTTGGGAGCAGGAATTGGGGCTAGTTTTTGATGATCACTGGTGGGAGAAAGCTCTGATGGCTATTCATAATACCTCTATATGTGCCCGCCTGAGTCTGATACAGTTCAAAGTAATATTCAGATGTCATTACTCAAAATCTAGACTGGCACGGATCTACCCTAATGTAATAGATGTTTGTGACCGCTGTGGAGGCTCGCCCTGCAATCTTACACATATGTTTTTTTCGTGCTCAGCCCTTGTGAACTTCTGGCAAATTTATTTTCATACCATATCGATTGTACTTTCGAAAACTATTGACATCTCGGCTTATACTGTCATATTCGGTCTCCCGGAGCAATATAGTCAATACTCCACAAGAGAGTTGAAGGTGATAGCTTTTACTTCCTTGATCGCTAGGCGTCACCTTCTTTGTAATTGGAAATCAACTAAAACTCCATCCAGCACAATGTGGATAAATGAGGTCATGTCCTTTTTGAAAGTGGAGAAAATTAGATATACTAAATCTGGAAATTTGAACAAATTCTACTCTATCTGGCAGCCTTTTATGGAATTTGTTGCTTTAATGTAGAAATACAAATTCCCCTGCACACCTAGGTTTCTTTTTTATTTATTTTTTTTATTTTTATTTATTTTTTTTACTTAAAAGTTATTTCAATTTATTTATTTTTATTGTTTTATATTTTATTTACTACTACCTTCACTTTACTGTGTTTCACTATTGGAGGTGTTCTGTATGTGTTTGGTGTTCCTGGGAGAAAAAAAGGCATGTTAGAGTCAAAGGTGTGAATAGTTTGGTTATCTTCAACACTTTTATACCCTCGAATTTGTAAATACCTTTGTTCTATATGCAAAATATCAATAAAAATATGTGAAATAAAAATAAGATAACTTACCGAAACCCGTCTGAGCGCGCCGCAATTTGCTGCTCCTTTTAGCATGAGACCACCCGAATCCGATGCTAATGTTAGCTTGTTCCTCTTCCGGTGTTCGCCAGCTCCGCTCGTTGCACGCGGAGATTTTGGGAGTTATCGCTGTTCCAGTCAAGACAACACAAAGTTCACCAAGTGTCTCCCGTAAATTAATCCGTAAGGAGAAGGTCCTCGCTGCTGCGAGGCTGCTGCGAGGCTGAAATGAGGCTGTACAGTTGAAGCTCCGCTCCATCGCGCCAGAAGAGGGTCCCGTCGCAACCGGTCCCTACGCCGGGGGTCCGCTCGTTTAATTTTTGCCGGCTGCGCGTTGGGAGCGATCGCAAATACACTAAAAATTGAACTAAAACATAAAAATAACAATTATACTTTATTTATAAAGCCATTTAAAAAAAACACAGCTGCAACAAAGTGCTGTACACATGAAATTAAGAACATATAAACAAAAGATGAGATGAAATCATGAAAAACAACAGTCATGTGTTTAATACAGAAGTGGGTTGAGCCTAACCAGGGGTTGCTAGGTGAGGGGCTGGACTCAGGGTTGAGGTGGGTTGTCCTAGCGCTTGTGACGTCACAAGCGCGATTGATTTCAAAACGAAACCTATCTTATCACAGTAAAATAAATCTACTTAGAGTAAATAAACCACTGGGTGCATTTTTTTGGCCTTAGGACTGTTTTTTTATGAAGTAAATACCCAAAGTTGAGTAAAAAAAACATTAAAAAGTGAATTTTGCATGTGTGGTCCCCTTTAAACGCTAAAAGAAGCAAAATGCTAGCTAAAAAATAGCAAAAGGCTATAGCTAGAAGTACCATCTTCTTCTTCCTTCCCTCTTCAGGGGTCGCCACTCTGAGTCATCCTTCTCCATCTGTCCTCTGTCCTCACTCCAACTCCATGTCCCCTCTAACTGCATCCATTCCAAATACAGTATCTCCTCAACTGAAACACTGCTGCAGCAAAGCTAAATATAGCATAATGATAGCTAAAAGCTACAACTAACACAAAGGTGGCTGAAGGTAAATGTAGCAAAATGCTAGCTGAGAGATAGCAAAAGGTTAGCTAAAATATCATAGGCTATACTAGCTAAAAGGCACAAGACTAGTTAAAGGTAGACAAATGGTAGCTAGAAGTAGAATTATAGCTAATACAGTATAGGTATCTAAAACCTGAACATACTGCAGCAGAATTGTTGCTCAAAGTAGCAGAATATTAGTTAGAAGATAAAAGTATCACAAGATGGCAGAAAGCCATTAGCAAAGGAGGTCAATGTGTTCAGAAAAATAAAAATATCACTCTGATGAATATATTTGTAAATTAAGTTTAATATTCTGACAAATCAAACATTTACAAAAAAAAGAAAAAAAAAAAGAAGAAGAACAGCAGACATCTCCAGAATGAGCCAAATGACTTGATGTATGAGCAGCTATAAAAAGTATTAAGAAGTAGCTTGAAGAAATCATAAAGAAAATAAAACCAACAGTGAAAAAGTCTGAATCGCCATTCAGACAGTGACTCAGCTGTTTAGTTTCTGCAATCACAGGATGGGTGGTTTATTTCTGCTGCTCGTTCCTTCACACTGACATTGTTTCTGTTTGCTGACTTTAGCTGCTCCTAAATCAGCAGCACAATATTTTCGTCTCTCATCCGTCTTCCCAGCAGAGTGTATAAAACTGATCGGTCTCTCTATCAGGCTGTGTCACAGCAGCCGAACATCAGCCGACTCTTTTATTCAGACCAATTCCAGCTGAACCTCAGGCAGCCTGTTGGCCTCCATCCATCCCAGCTATAGGTTTCAGTTTTAGGATTTCCAGATCAGGATTCGTTCCTGTCCAGTCAGTTAGTCAGAGGTCAGTGAGAACTGCTGCAGCTGCTCCTCCTGCCCAGCCTCAGCTCGGAGCAGATCGATGCAGCTCTCCTGCAGGTAGGCACACTGTGTTCACTTGGATCAGCTCTAATGAGGAGTTCATCTGCACACTCAGAGCTTGACTAACCCTGGCTGTCAAAGGCACAAACTTAGTCCTGAACAAGTTAAACTTGGATCAAGTCCCTTCAGAGGCGCAAAAGACTTCTTAAAAAAAGAATTTCTTTCATTTAAATGACCTCGGCCTGATGCTCTCAACAGGTTCTATGCACTTCACCACCGGAAGAGAAGTTTTTCAGCGTGGCCTCAGCTGAAGTAAGGAGTACCTTCAGGAGGGTTAATCTTCACAAAGCAACTGGCCCAGACAACAGGGCCGGCCCAATCTTCCATGGGGCCTTAAATGAAATTTGGTTTGGGGCCCCCTATTTCTGCTAATAATGTGGATTAATGCAATCAGCAGTCAGATGATCAGATCATTCACCATCTAACATCAACCCTGACAGCCCTGTTTACATTAACCTATATGTATATACTGTATCATCTAGTGGTACTAAAAGTAACAACAACAAAAAACACCAGTACGCAATGTATTTTACAGCAAAAGTGTAACCTGGTTTATTATATTTGGTTCAAAAGAACTGCAACGATAATGTTCAAAATCATTTGTAATGCAAGATCAACAACAAGCAACAGATAAAATAACTTAGATGCATAAAAATTAATTGTGCAAAAACAGACAAAATAAAAAAAAATAAAAAAAATACAAAGGAAATACTTAAATAATATAAATGAACAATTAATTGAAACTAAAATTATATAAAAAAAGAAATTTAAAGTTCAATAATTACATCTTAAAGAGCAACTCCACACCCTGTGGATCGGTTACTCCTCCTTCCAAAATCTCCCTGAAAATGGGCGTGTCGAGAGACAAGGAGGGTGGAGGTAGAGTTGTGCTTTTGTTCACGCCTCCACCTGCAACAACCTAAAACAAATTAAACCTCTAGCCAACAACATACACCAAGCAACAACAAAGAATAAACATGTAGATGTATTTATCTATTCCACCCATTCCATCCAAAACCAAAGGCCTAAAAAAATGAAAATGAAAAGAAAAATAAAACCGCTTGTCAGGAGTGAAATGCAGCACTTCCATATAAGGTATGCACTTCTCATCTCTGCAGGGGATTGGCTCTGCTTGAACCACCTGTGTGACATCACACATGAGCAGACATGTCACACATGAGCGTTTGCACAAATAAGAAAATTAAGGTGTAATCCACCAGTTCAACCCATAGAACTACCGTAAACACATTTTTAGACCAAATATTGCCAAATATTGCCAATTTACACAGATATGCACAATTATGTGAGAATAAACACAGCCATAGTGCTAGATAACATTTTAAACACATTCTAGGGAGTTTATCAGCTAAAAAAAGTTAATTTTGGGTTTAGTCGCACTTTAAC
>JBBPBX010036409.1:6407-31497 GCA_038048925.1 Garcialebias charrua | reverse complement strand
TATTTATTAGCATTAGTTGCCAGCGATACAGCTGTCTCACTTGTGGAGGCTTGTTCCAAGTTCCTACCTGCAGTGTGGGATCCTCTGCACTCCTGTGCATGAAGGACAACCTTTTTAGGTTCAAAGTTTTTGTCTATTCTTTGTATCATAAGATTAATCATGCTAGCAGGGCTAACACTTGACGTCCAAATGTCTGTGGTAAAACTCACTCAAGTGCTATTATTCATTAATTCAACCTTTATTTAAACAGATAAATCACATTGAGCCTCAAAGACTCATATACAAGTGAGATCTGTTGGACAGACAATAAAAGTGGTGAAAAATGACACATAGGGTTTGGAGACAAAAAAAAATCCTAACACATTTTTGACCTCTGTTTGAAGGTCAAAAATGTGGTAATGAAAAAAAATCTTGCACACAAGCACATAATGATGCCGACATTACGCAGAGGGGTGAGCAGCCAGCCCGCAGAGGCACTGCAGAGTTCAGATAAAAACACTCAGTTCATATACAGTAGTTCCCTCTGGAGAGATCTGTGCACACTCGGGGGGAGGACGGCCAGAGGCAAATCCAGAGTCCTGAAATGATGACAGAATGTTTATTCAGCTGGGCTCCTCTGAAAAGTCCATGGAATTCCTCAGTAGAAGGTTTGGGAGGGTGAGAGCATCTGGTTTACAAAACTTCTACAGGCGTGTTGAGATAAGACGGCCTGTCAAGGCCAGTCAGTGAACCGAATTTCAAATAAACACGATTGTTTTGGGGACAGGCAGAACTTTAATGACATCTACCTTCAGTCTGTGTTGGTCCACTCACTTCCAAAATGTCCAAATTAAAATGACCATACCAATGGAACATGCCTGAGAAAATCCCTGAGATCTAATCCATCCAGCCAAATCTCTGGGTTCTCGAGACATGAACCAAGCCATCATGTAAGGCAGGCAGCCTGACCAGGTCCAGATTTGCTGCAGACGTTTTCCTTGTGTGTTGATAGACCGAGAATCAGCCAAATCCCAAAAGCAGGAACCAGTTATCATAAATCCAATTAAATATGTGTCCTTAAGATCCACAGATGACAGCAGAGATAGACACATCATCAAGTCTTCCAAGTCAATGAGATATCCAGCTGTGTGCATGCCAACTGGGCAAATCGGCTCACCTACAGCCTGTCTTCTCTTTAAAGAAATGTTTTCAGTTGTGTTGAGGGACCAACTGACCAAATTGAGGTCCATAGTTATGATTTGGAAGATTTTGTAGAAGAGAGGCTCTCAGACAGTTTCACAGACAAGACAAAGCAAAACGGAGACAGAGAGGAGACGTCCGCCCTTGAGAAGAGCAAGTGTTGAGTGATATTAGCTATTAGCTTCTCAACGATGTTGGAAATGACGGCTTGTAACTCGAGTAAGTCAATGTCAGAAAAATAGTTCCGACTGGGGACGATGTAGAGAGGCTCAACGTAGTCCAAAAATCTTTGGAATCCAATATCCTCAATAAAAAATCATTTCACAACACCGACATTTTGACTTCTTCCTCTCTGCTGTGATTAGATCAGGTATACGCACATGACATCATCATGTTGTGCTGGTGCTGCAGCATCCTTGTTACTGGGTTTTCATACAAAAATAGCGTATTTTATATTGGCGAGTTATTTTGATGGAATGGTAGATGTCCGATATTTAACTATAACGCTAATATTGGCCGATACAGATACCATGCTGATAATATTGTGCATCCCTAATTGTGTGTATTGTAAAAATAACTGGGAATTGGCAAGAATATGGAACACAGTAATACACTGGCTCCCACAGCTAACTGAGCTAGACTCATATTATTTGAAATTAATATTGCTAATGAAATAACTAAAACTAAACTAAAAATGGGTAAAGATGCTATTTTGCAAGAAACTGGAGAGAACGACAAACCTCCAAACAAAACATTCAGAGCTAAATTGAACAAAAACACCAGAATACATCATGCCAGATTCTGTCTGAGGGCTATTCATGCTGTCCAGCAAGGATCCCCTGAAACCATTGTTTCCCATAACTGTTCCCGACATCAGCATGTGCACAAGTGGTGAAGTTGAAATTTGAGAAGGCCCATATTTTCCCAACTGTGTCTGAGAGGCCATTAAAATGATCAACGTATACTAGAGCTCATGTCCTCATGGCCCTCGGTGGGAAAGCTGTCGTTTACTGGCTCCATACCGGCCGGATTATTCTGGGATTATTCAGCGGCGAGGGACAGAGGTCAAACATGGGAGGATGCAGAAAATGTGAACAAACATGCCAGGGAGAGGACAAAAAGAGAAATCTAAAAATGGTTCCAAGGCTAAAAAAGGTAATAAAACTAAACAGTGTGATGTAGTTTGTGTATTACAGTTAGAAAAATTAAGTAGAATTATTCATTTTGTGATGTAGTTTGTGTATTACAGTTAGAAAAATTAAATAGAATTATTCATTTTTGTGATGTAGTTTGTGTATTACAGTTAGAAAAATTAAGTTGAATTATTCATTTTCTTATGTAGTTTGTGTATTACAGTTAGAATGATGTAGTTTGTGTATTACAGTTAGAAAATTAAGTAGAATTATTCATTTTGTGATGTAGTTTGTGTATTACAGCTAGATAAATTAAGTAGAATTATTCATTTTGTGATGTAGTTTGTGTATTACAGTTAGTAAAATTAAGTAGAATTATTCATTTTGTGATGTAGCTTGAAGGTTAACATTGGTTGAACAAACAGTGAAATAAGGGGCAGATATAATAAGATTTCATCTTCTTTCTGCTCCTTTCATTTTATCCTACTTGTATTCTTGTATCTGATGAAACTGTCTTGTATTGTTCTTTAAAAATGAATGAATAAACATCAAATCAAATCAAATCAAATCAAACTGAAACAATATTGTGTTGGAAATTTTTGCTATCTGAGTGGAGAGATGAAGACAGATTGCCATACGAATAATAAAGTATGAGCAAAACAAATTAAAAATGTAATTTAAATGTTTCATTTTTCTACATAAAGCATAATCCTCAAGGAATATTATAACAACAATCCCTGTTTAACTTATATCAAGTCAAAACTTGAAAGTGAACTTCAAATGTTGATAAGTTAGGAAGATATTTTGACCAAGAAATAATCCATACAATTGTTTCCAATGCATTATTTTACAGTGTTTATGTTTACTGTTTATTTATCATATGCAGATCAACACAAAGCAAACAATGCAATGAAATGTTCAGGATGAGAAGAACCATCTTGACTCGTTATAAAACATGACATACTAAAGCATGCAATAAAAGTACAAAATAAAGTACCAAAAAAAGTATAAAATAAATATATTAAACAACATGGTAGAATATAACGGTGCAAGTTAATTAATATGAATAAGTATTTCACAGGTAGTATCGCTTAAATGCACAATATATAATGCACATAACATAAACTACACAGGCTGTGTGACAGGTTATTGCACAGGTAGTGAGTAACATTGAGATTAATTAAATTATGATGGTAAGGTAGTGACATTCATGATACATCCACATAGTGCAGCAGCAATAAACATATGTTATACACATATACCGTGGGTTTTAGTAAATGTAGAATATGAGTATATTGTGAAAATAAATAGCCAAAATGCTTCTGAATATTAATAAGTAATCAAAACAGCACATAGCTATTTCACATGACTAATAGGTGAAAATGAAAAATTGTGGCCGTTGCCTAAATACAAGAATTTGGACTCTAAGTAATTAAAACTATAAATCAAATAAATATATTTTGTTATTGATGTTTTGTGCTTGTTGTTTGTCACTGTATTTCTTCAGTGTAACACTGTCTGCTTGTTAATGCAAAATGATTCTACCCATGCACATTAATTACACAATGCTGTCTGAAGGTGTGTAGCGGCTAAAAGCTACCTGACTGAGGTGGTGAAACAAAAGCAAAGTAACTTATTGGCCCGTCTGAATAATTACAATGTATTAACATTCCAGTGAGTTGGCGTATGAACAACTGGTTCCCGTTTTCAGAAAACTCGCTCCACTTTGTTTGAGAGTGTTCCCAAACTGAAAGTGCTTTTAGTATCCTGCCACGTTATGATGTAAAAATCAAAGGTCTGTCTGTTGATGAGTGCCTCTCCTTTCATCTTTCTGTGTATGTTAATGCAGAAATAAAAAGTTTTATTTCAAGTTCTTTTATTGCTTTCTCATTCAGCCAAAAAACCTGGTTAACTTGACACAGATGGAAAACCTGGCAGACGGAGAAGGCTGACTGGGCGTCATGTTAACTATGTTTGAAGTTTAAAAAAAGTCCAGAAGATAACAGTATTTTTTTTATGATTTAGTGCAAAACATGAGCTCTAAGACAAAGTCCAAAACAGTTAGGTTTGAGTTGCTTGGATAATGGTGTAATTCAAGCTGGTTAGATCTAGACAAAATAAAATAAAACGTTCTGAAATGTTACAAGGCTAAAAACAGACCTTAAAACCAAATACTATTAAAAAAACCTGTTTTAGACTTTTTGTCACTTACATTAACGTTCTGATTTCTCAAGCTTTACCCATCCATCCATCCATCTTCTTCCGCTTATCCGGGGTCGGGTCGCGGGGGTAGCAGCCTAAGTAGGGAGGCCCAGACTTCCCTCTCCCCAGCCACTTGGAGCAGCTCCTCCGGGGGAATCCCAAGGCGTTCCCAGGCCAGCCGAGAAACATAGTCCCTCCAGCGCGTCCTGGGTCTTCCTCTGGGTCTCCTCCCGGTGGGACGTGCCCGGAACACCTCACCAGGGAGGCGTCCAGGAGGCATCCTAACCAGATGCCCGAGCCACCTCAACTGGCTCCTCTCGATGTGGAGAAGCAGCGGCTCTACTCCGAGTCCCTCCCGGATGACTGAGCTTCTCACCCTATCTCTAAGGGAGAGTCCAGCCACCCTGCGGAGAAAACTCATTTCAGCCGCTTGTATCCGAGATCTTGTTCTTTCGGTCATAACCCAAAGCTCATGACCATAGATGAGGGTGGGAACGTAGATCGATCGGTAAATTGAGAGCTTTGCCTTTTGACTCAGCTCTCTCTTCACCACGACAGACCGGTACAGCGCCCGCTTCACTGCGGACGCTGCACCTATCCGCCTATCGATCTCACGCTCCAGTTTTCCCTCATTCGTGAACAAGATCCCGAGATACTTAAACTCCTCCACTTGGGGCAGGACCTCCTCCCCGACCCGGAGAGGGCATGCTACCCTTTTCCGGCTCAAGACCATGGCCTCGGATTTGGAGGAACTGATCCTCATCCCGGCCGCATCACACTCGGCTGCAAACCGCTCCAGTGAAAGTTGTAAATCACGAACTGATGAAGCCAGTAGGACCACATCATCTGCAAAAAACAGAGAAGCGATTCTAAGGTCACCAAAACGGATCCTCTCAACACCTTGGCTGCGCCTAGAAATTCTGTCCATAAAAGTTATGAACAGAATCGGTGACAAAGGGCAACCTTGGCGGAGTCCAACTCTCACCGGAAACGAGCCTGACTTACTGCCGGCAATGCGGACCAAGCTCTGACACCGGTCGTACAGGGACCTAACAGCCCTTATCAAAGGGCCTGGTACCCCATACTCCCGGAGTACCCCCACAGAACCCCCCGAGGGACGCGGTCGAATGCCTTCTCCAAGTCCACAAAGCACATGTAAACTGGTTGGGCAAACTCCCACGCACCCTCCAGGACCCTGCTGAGGGTGTAGAGCTGGTCCAGTGTTCCACGACCAGGACGAAAACCACACTGCTCCTCTGAACCCGAGGTTCGACCACCCGACGGACCCTCCTCTCCAGAACCCCCGAATAGACCCCACCAGGGAGGCTTTAGAGTGTGATCCCCCCACAGTTGGAACACACCCTACGGTCCCCCTTTTTGAATAGGGGAACCACCACCCCAGTCTGCCAATCCAAGGGAACTGCCCCCAATGTCCAAGCTTTACCCACTTTAGCTAAAAGCAAATATTAAACGTTAAATTTGAAAGTGTTCTTTGATTTGACTCGTTGTTTTAATTGTATGATTAATATACAGCACTGCAGGAAGTAGAAGAACCACGATTCAAATGACAAAAGAGTGACCAATGGCTGCAACATTTTGGGGCTTGGATTACCAATACAATACAGTAGTCCATCAATTATCGCGGGGGTCAGGTTCCACACACCCCCATAATAGGTGAAAAACTGTGAAGTAGGAATGCTATATTTGTTTTAGTATTTATATGAATAAAAATATTTATATGCAAGATTTTATTTATATTTATATGCAAAAATATCTGAATCTGTCAACCTTGACCTCTCTAAGTGGCTTCAAACATCAGGTTCATGGGAAAAAAGCAATGCAGACATGTTCCTGTTTTTAGTTTTCTACAGCACATACAAAGTACAAACCTAGCTATTTTTTTAATACAGGTCTCTCTTGTAAACGAGTCCCAGAGGCTCAATGGGATTAACATGCATAAATAAAGGTTGAAAACTGTACAGTAGCTACTGCAAACTTTTATGAGTGCTCACCAGCTCTGCATAAACTCTGTTCCAGTCGGCTCGGTTCTGTTGGTCTACACTGCTGCATGACCCACCGCCCCATCCAGGTTGATGTGTGTGTGCTGCTGCTCCAGGAAGGACACTCGGCACGCAAGGCTGCCCAGGATTAGTCCTCCACATCGGCCCGGTACGGATCAGCACCATGCCACCAGAACCAGGCTGAACCCCTTTGCCATCTGTTCACTGCATCCCCCAGGATCCGCGTCACACTGACTCCAGATCAGCTGCAGCCCAGGTACTCACTAATACAACTTGAAGGACGAGTTCAACTTCAGGATTATTTGCAACTTTCTTGGCAGTTTTGTCAACTTAATAGATAGCGTAGATTTGGGTTGCAAACCTTTCTACCCATTTCACTTGAAAACAGCTGTGAAAGCACTGTTGGCTTCTGGGTAGTTATTTTTATTTTTTGACTGGCCTTACAGTATAGGCTTATTGAAAGAAAACTACAAAATGGCAGCGCCTGTCTGAATTTTTTTTTTCATGAACTTTTTATCCCATATCGTCCCAATCACATGAGTACCGTATTTTCCAGATTATAGATTGTGGCTTTTTATCATTTTTTCATGGCCTGCGACCTATAGTCAGGTATGACCTATATATGGCTTTTTATAAAATGAACTGATTTGTAATAATTTATTAACAAAAATTAAACTGAGACACACTCTTACAATAATATCAGCTAACAAATATATATTTTTAGGTGTTTATCCTGCTAAAATTATTCATTTATTAAAGAAAAGTTCAGCTCAGACACATATTTGCTATAATTTTTTATCAAACAATTAATTGTTTTTAAGTGTTAATCTTCTTAAAAGCCTTGCTGTGCGCTCCTGTGGCAGACATTTGCAGCAGAGCTAAACACGGTCCACATTTTGACGTAGGTGCGACCTATATTCAGGTTTGACCTATATATGGATTTTTCAATTTTTTGGCAATAATTGGACAATGCGACCTATACTCGGGTGCGACCTATAGTCCGAAAAATACGGTAATATTAAAGTTGACCATCAATTGAAAAACCGCGAAAAGCAAAATAGCGAGGGACTTGATATGATTTGTACTATAAATTCCACCATGGCTCTTTGGAAATGCAGTGGTTGAATTCCTCAAATAGACAAACAGATGGACTGTGATTCTCTGCACATCTGCTGCTGCTGCTTCTGCAGTGAGCTGCTGCTGCATGACAAACACATGTTTCTGTGTATTTATACTAATGATAAAATGCTGTACATGAATATTTATTCATATGATCTGCTTGGTTATTAATATCAAGTAATATTTTCTCACTGCATGTAACAGAGCTAACTCGAGTTGTTGTACGTGTGATTGGACACATGCTGAAACATGGGGTCATGTTTTAAACAAGCTTTAATGACAAGAAATGTTCTGTTGTCCTGTTTAAAGCAATGGTTCAGACTTTTAAAGTGGGATTCTTTAGAAAACACCAGTGGTTTATGGCTCTTTGAACAGCTTCTGTTTGGAGAAGTTGTTTATTTGTAGATGGGAGCTGGAAAGAAGGGAGTGAGTTGGCATAAAAATGTTAAAATCAGGAGTTGACGCTTGAAAATAAAGTACTGAAGTGTCACAGTGTGGCGTGCGGCAGAGTGTTGGTGCATTATATCCATCCATCCATCCATCCATATAGAATAATAGAAGCAGCTTTTTTGACACGTATATGTGCTTCAGCCTTTTAGTATTTTTTGACGTTTATCATTTTCATCATTACTACTGTATTAATAATATTGTACAACACATCCAAGGAATGACAGTGTTTTCAACGCTTGCTATTTCTGCATCTGTTTTTGGTGCATACATTTTTCATTTCTCTTTCTTGTGCAGACACAAACTTGTGTTTTCATGTGCACGTCAGTGTAGCCAGTATGAGAGCTCAGATGTGAACGCTGGCTGACATCCTTTCTGACACAGTTTCTTTCTAGCAGTAGACTCATAAGTTGGCCCAGCTCCCATGAATACACATACACACATATATACACATATATATATATATATATATATATATATATATATATATGTATATATATATATATATATATATATATATATATATATATATATATATATATATATATATTAGTGCATTAACAGAGTACCCGAGTTTTCGACAGCTCGAGTGCTTTGACTTCTATCGAGGCTTTTTTGTCCACCTCGGGTACCCGTAGTGACGTCACATTTCACATTTCACAGCGCGCGGGGCAGCTTTTAGCTTTTAGTAGACGCTACAAAATGGATTCCTGTGTGCGCACGGATGTTAATGGAGCAGGCCGTCTTGTCAAAAAGGTAAAACAGTTTATAATTTTATAAAATGCGCTACTTCGTGTTGACTTTCTTTGTAGTAGATTGTGACAGCAGAGGGCAGTGTTGCAATGCAGGTCCCATATACAGTATAACACGGCCAAAACGGCTTCCTCTCTCTCGTTTCACAAACAAAAAAAAACAAATATTCATCTCTCTAGAGCTACCAAAAATCTATAAACACAATCTCTAAAAGTAAACCTAAATTGCACAGCTGCAGGCGGTGGTACGGTGTGGCTGTGGCCCCATTTGTTTTTTAAGTTTCGGTTTTCATCGCCTTATACTTTCACTTTTAATATTATTAATATAACTAATAGTTTTGTTTTTCCTGTGACTTATGTGCAGTATGATAAATGATAGGAGCATAATAAATGCTCCCAATGCTTTGTTGGTCTTTTTTTTCTTTTTGTAAAGACGTTTTTAGGCATTTATATTTATTTATTTATTTTGCATCGTAAGACACTGTGACGTCATCGGCTACTCGAGCGTCGTTCGAGTTTTTTTATGTTAATGTCGAGGTTAAAAATTATGTACTCGTTCAACCCCTAATATATAATATATATATATATAATATATATATATATATATATATATATATATATATATATATATATATATATATATATATATATATATATATATATATANGGCTGATATTAGCGATGAAGTTAAATATCGGACATAGGTTGCCTGCAGGGCTGCCGTGGCATATTGGTAATGGCAGTCGTCCCCCGTTCGGAAGGTTGGAGGTTCGAATCCCTGTTTCCCACACCATGCGTTGTTGTGTCCTTGGGCAAGACACTTAACCCCGAGTTGCTCCTGGTAGGACTGGTTGGCACCTTGCATGGCAGTCTGCCGCTACCGGTGTATGAATGTGTGTATGAATGGGTGGATGGTTGGTATTGTAAAGCGATTTGGGGTCACTCATAGGGGGCTAGAAAGCGCTATATAAATAAGCTCCATTTACCATTTCAGGCACATGTCTCCCTTGCAAATGAGATCTGTGATCTCTGTGGGATTTACATGGTTAAATAAAGGTTAATAAAATATATAAAACAAATTCCATCAAAATAACTCACAGATAAAAAAAAGGCTTCTTTTTTAAGTTAATCTTTAATTTAAGAAACTATCAAGTTTTTTTTTCATTCATTCAACCTCTATTTAAACAGGTTAGTTCCTATTGAGCCCCGAGGACTCATTTACAAGAGAGACCTGTTACATACAAACATACATATTAGATGAGGAAAAGAGAACACAAATATACAGTATGTATTAATGCACTACCACTTATGCACTTTTCACTTGTCGCTTGTGAACGTGTTGTTAAGATTTGTGAAAATTTGCAAATTTGTACTGTTCGATGTTGTCAATGTGTTAGAGTAAATGTCATGAATAAATTAGACATTAAACATATTCTAAGTTGAAGCATTACATTATTTTCAGCCACCTTTTTAGCATCTGCATTTGGTAGCAGGCCAAATTGACAAAGACCTTGCAGAATAATGTAGTATTTTTAATTCCACAGCAGAGAAAGCTACTGTAAGTATGTACTGTATAAGAAAAAAAACATCAGTACAGTACTGTATTGGTATCGGTCATTACATTTTGGCATATTGGATATAGGCTAAAATTCCAATACTGTGCATCCCTTAATATATAGTATACAGGTAGTCCCCCGACTACCTGTATATATAGTCCCCGGAGTTCCGTTCCTACGCCCATTCGTAACATGAAAATCGTCGTAAGTCGAAATACACATACACACTGGCTCTCCATATACACGTACATGTACGGTACTGTACAGTTACCAATCACTTTGCCTATCCTAACATAGTACCCTACATAATTATCAAAAAAACATATACAGTACATTTGGAGCCATAATGAAGGAAAAGAATAGTTAATTTCTTACTGGGAGTTGGTCGATTCTTCCTCCGTCTGTTAGCATGTTAGCTAGTGCACCTCAGAGCTCCTGCAGCTTCACGTGGTCCACAGCGTTTACAGCAACATCTGTTAGCATGTGCTCAGCTGTAGCCTCTACCTCGTAAACCTCCGCTNAAGCCTTAGCTACTGTTTTAGCTCGGCAGTAAACAACTGTATCATCAGCATAGAAATGTAAGGATGCATCAGGGATGCAGTGACCTACATTAGCTATGTAGATTGTAAAGAGAGTTGGTCCTAAAACTGAGCCTTGTGGTACACCATTTTTAACTGTTAAATAGCTGGAAGAAGTACCGTTATGTTGAACACATTGCCTCCGATTGGAAAGATAGTTAGAAAACCAACCGATGGTGTGATCAGAGAAACCGATTTCTGAGAGCTTATGACACAGGATGTTATGATCCACAGTGTCAAAAGCTTTAGACAGGTCTAAGAAAAGTGCAGCACAATAGTCCTTAGCATCCAATGCTTCAACAACATCATTCAGAACCTTCAGAGAAGCAGTTGTTGTGCTGTGTTTTTTCCTGAAACCAGATTGATGGAGAGGTAAGATGTTAAATGAGTCCAGATAATTTTTGATCTGAGAGTTTATCAGTTTTTCTTGAACCTTGGCTAAGATGCAGAGTTTAGAGATCGGTCGATAATTGTTCAGTGAGGTGGGGTCACCTCCCTTCAGCAAAGGAAGAACAAAGGCTGTTTTCCAAGCATCCGGAATGGTGTTTTGGCTTATGGATAGATTAAAGATGTGGGTCACAGGGACTGTGATGATATGAGCAGCCAGCCTTAAGAAATAAGGTGGAAGTTCATCTGGACCTGCAGATTTTTTAGGATCAAGATCATTTAACAGTTTATTTACCTCACTGACTGAGAATGGAGAAAAAGAGAAGGTGTGATTAACAGATGGTTGGCTTGTAGGAGGGATTTGATTTGTTGAAGTTTGATTATTAGATAAAGTGGCCGATTTTCCGTTTGTAACTGTATCAAATAAAGAACTAGAAGCAACAAAATGTTTATTGAAACAGTTCAGGATCTCGTGCTTATTTGACACAGGAACAGAGTCAACAAGAAATTGTGATGGGAGGTCAGATGATTGGGGGGTGCCTGAGAGAGATTTAATGGTTTTCCAGAATTTTTTAGGATCGTTTAGATTTTTGGAGGTCTGAGATAAGAAGTAGTTACGTTTTGCAGCTTTAATGGCAGTTGTGCATTTATTCCTTAGCTGCCGAAATTTCAACCAATCAGTGTCTGAGTGTGATTTTCTTGCTGCTGCCCAAAGATGATCTCTCCAGTGCAGGAGATCAGCTAGTTCAGGAGTAAACCAGGGGCTGTCACGGCCCTTTATCCTGAACTGCCGGAAAGGAGCGTGTTTGTTTACAAAGTAAATGAAACTACCATGAAAATAGTTCCAAGCGGTGTTCACGTCATTGATTTGTAGGATACGTTGCCAATCAAAGTGGGATAGATCCCAAAGGAATGACTGTTCACAGAAACGTTTCAAATCCCTTTTTTGGATTATTCTGGGCTTAGCAGGTGGAAGTTTAGTAGATCTAAGAGCTGCTATTACGGAATGATCACTCAAAACGTTAGCAAATACACCTATACCAGGAAATTTGTGAGGTGCATTTGTGAAAAACAGATCTAAGGTGGAAGATTTTTCGGGACATTTTAAGTTTGGTCTGGTGGGAGAATCGATAAGTTGTGTTAGATTGAGAGATAGGCAACATTCCCTGAATTTATCACAGAGGGGGGTCGACTTATTCCAGTCAATGTTGAAATCTCCTGCCATAACAATCTCATTGTGTTTTAAATTTCCTATGAATTCAGTCAGGGAGGATAGAGCTTCAGGTGTTGCGGAGGGGGGACGATAACAACCTACAACAGTTAAGGGCTGACCTCCTTTCAAACTGATGTTCACAGCTAAAGCCTCAAACTGGTTTGCGATTGTTTTTTTAGACGCAATCGTGGCAGCCAAAGAGTCTCTGATGTAAATAGCGACTCCACCTCCCTTTTTATTACGATCACAACGATAGATCTTAAATTCATTGATTGCCAGGTCATTTTTCAAAACAGAATTTTTGAGCCAAGTTTCAGAGATAACGATCACATCTGCCCCAGAAGAAGTGATTAGGATTTTCAGTTCATCAAGTTTTTTTAGAAGGCTACGAGCGTTTACATGCAGAAAACGGAGACCTGAAATATTTTTAAACTCATTAGGTGTACAGTAGTTAGTAATTGGCCCTGGGTTGGGCTGAATCCCTGAGATCATTAACAACAATAATATCAGACATTTACTTGACTTCTTTGTCACTGATGTGTAATTACAGGAGTTAACAGTGTGACATTTTGCCCCCATACTATAGACAAGATTCAAATTGAAACAACAGACAAGTTAAGGATCTTATTTTAACTTCCTGCAGGCACATTTACTTAGTTTACTGACTTAGAAAACAAGTGTAGGAGGAAGGAGAGTGGAATGAAAGATGGAAGTTTAAAGAAGTCAATTATTTTGAATGAAAACAGGGTGATACTTTCTCCAAACGAGTCCAGCTGGACTTTCCCGCACGCTCAGCAAACAATCTGCGCCTCTTTACCGAGAAGGTCCTCGCTGCAACCTGCAGAATGGGGCGGAGTCGGACCACTGTCAGTCCCGAAAGTGGTGCTGTTGCACTCTGGAAACGAAGGGTGTGCTGGTGGCGCTATTTCCTTTCCTGTACCAGTCGTGTTAATTTAATAATAATAATAATAATAATGCATTGTATTTGACACCGCCTTTCAAAAGTTACTTTAATAAAAATAATAATAATGCATTGTATTTGACACTGCCTTTCAAAAACACCCAAGGACACTTTGCAACATCATAAACATAAATGAAACAGTAAAGATATGAGTACAAGACGTGTTATGTCACGTGACACGTATGTCACGTGGGTATGTCCCTTAAAATAACTTTCTTTTAAACAACTTAAAACAAGCAACAACAAAGAATTATGTAGATTTATTTATCCGTTCTCACCGTCACCCGATCGGCTTAAAAAAATAAATGAAAATTCCACACGGTATGCCGCGACCGGGGATCGAACTGAGGTACTTCGGATCACAAGACGGGTGTTCTACCTCTGTGCCGTCCTGGCATTTGAACACTCAGAGATATAAAACATATGTATTTATCTCTAAAGTGGGTTTGCAAGTTGGACCCAGGGCAGATCGCTAGTCTATCGCAGAGTAAGAAAACATGTACATACCCTTGGTCCAACTTGCAAACCCACTCTAGGGATAATATATATATTTGATATCTTTGAGTGTTCATATGCTACATGTTTTTTTACTCTGTGATAGACTAGCGATCTGCCCTGGGTCCAAGTTGCAAACCCACTTTAGGAATAGATATATATGTTTTATATTTCTGAGTGTTCACATGCTAGGATGGCACAGAGGTAGAACACCCATCTTGTGATCCGAAGTACCTCAAATCGATCCCGGTCGTGGCATACCGTGTGGAATTTTCATTTATTTTTTTAAGCCGATCGGGTGACGGTGAGAACGGATAAATAAATCTACATAATTCTTTGTTGTTGCTTGTTTTAAGTTGTTTAAAAGAAAGTTATTTTAAGGGACATACCCACGTGACATAGGTATCACGTGACATAACACGTCTTGTACTCATATCTTTACTGTTTCATTTGTGTTTATGATGTTGCAAAGTGTCCTTGGGTGTTTTTGAAAGGCGGTGTCAAATACAATGCATTATTATTATTTTTATTAAATTAACTTTTGAAAGGCGGTGTCAAATACAATGCATTATTATTATTATTATTAAATTAACACGGCTGGTACAGGAAAGGAAATAGCGCCACCAGCACCCCCTTCATTTCCGGAGTGCAATAGCACCACTTTCGGGACTGACAGTGGTCCGACTCCGCCCCATTCTGCAGGCTGCAGTGAGGTGTACTTTACCTGCTGACGATCACGTCTCTTGGAGATAAGAGAGAGAAGCAGTGTGGACACTAACGGATTGTGTTGTCCAGTAGGCGTCCAGTTGCACTCCAGTGCGTGTCTACTGATTCAACGATACGTGAAGTTCGCCTTTCTCAGCAGAAACCAGGCCAACGTCCTGAATAGTTTCAAAATAAGACTTTCATAAAATAAATTATTTCAGAAAAGAATTAAGTGAGTTACAGCAGAGCTTTGTGGTAACTCTGGTTGAGAAACGTAGGTCTAATTGGCAATTGTCCACAACGTCCAACCAGTATCCAAAGAAGAACCAAGAACCAAGTTCAGTTCAGTTCAAGTTCCCCCTTTGCACTAACGTTAGATAGGAAGTTAGGCTTTTATGTGGAGGGCTGAACCAGCCAAAGCTACCCCGCTGATTGGCTGTGAGCCAAAAAGATCGGGAGTGGCTTTGCAGTTCAGTGAGTTGAAGTCTGAAGGACAGCGGGAAAAACTGTTTAGAGAAGCGGCCAGATGGAATCGCCAGTAAAGTGAATATTATGGCTAACTCATAGACAAAGCAGGGAAGTTTCACTTAGGAGTTTACCCTGAACTGTACCATAGATTTAAAGCACCATCGTACTGAAGAATAAACCAGAATAAGAGTCACAACTCATGTTAATACAGATTATCATAGAATGACAAAAGTTATTACTGTTGATCAATTCTGAACTAAACACAGTAACAATTAAAGAGAGACTTGTGACTCATTAGTATTCTGATTCAAACTAAACTGGAAGAAAACAGTGATTATGTCCTTCAATTAGGTTTTCAGAGAAAAGGATATTCGCTGTGAAAGCTTCAGTGAAAAGAATTAACTCAGATGTTTTCACAGAAAGTTCAGAGATCAGGTGTTCTACTACAGTCCCCCTTTTTGGAAATCATCGCCTATCCATGGGGATGATGTCCAACACGAAAGGATACCACTGAATGTCTCTGACCTTTATGTAATCCAGCAAGTGAGAAAAAAAATTATAATCCCATAATGTTTTTGGAAATTCCATACTGTTGTAGGTAATCCCATTGCGGTAAGATTTTAATCCTTTGGAAAACTGAGTCTGTTAACCCTTGGAAAACTGAGTCTGTGATCCCTTGGAAAACAAAGTCTTATAATCCACAGTGGTAATTCCATAGCGGTTATTCCACAACGATCAGAGTTATTAATTTTATCAGCAACAATGGTTTTCTAATCAGCATGTAGAAGGGATCTCTCGATTGACGCAGAGAAGGCGGCCCTTGGATGAAGGTTCAAGACCAACGTTGGAGTAGCAGGTCCCCACATCGAAGGTTGCAGGATGGATGGCTTCTAGTCGGTGCCACCCTGGTTCTATGTGTCATGCAATTATGTGGTTTCAGGTGGGCTTATGATCGGGATTTTACATTAAGCCTTACCTATATGCACCTGGTATGTAAACTATCATGGTTTAGATTAGCTACAATTACCAATTAAGGGGTGGATCACTGCTGTAAAAATCAGATACAGGGATCTATACCTATAGAAGGTTCAGGAGGGCTTCTGTAATGAAGGCCTCTTCTTCCAAACTATGCCTCCATTCATAATCTAGTTTAAGTTAAACTAAAATAGAAAAGAAAATATAGGATGGTCTAAATGTCTGTTGTCCTTTTAGACGAACAACGTAAGATTTGGTATTCCCTATAAAATTTAGAAGTCTTTGATGTGACTCACCAAAAATGAATAGGTAATCCTAGAATAGAAACGATCGTATCGGTTCTACTTGAACGATTGTGAGATCAGTGTAGATTATAGTACCTTAAGTAGCATTAATCTACAATGGCCCTCATGCACAAAGATGTTCGTATTTTTATCCTAAATTTCTCCTACTTTTGTTCGTACGAAGCGTTCGTACGAACATGCCACGTCAGATCCAACAAAGTCTTCTATCCACAGGAAAAGCGTGTAAACGGGCTGCTTAAAGTTGATGGATCCCACCTGTTCTACTCACCTGCGCGTGCTCGCGGGAAGGTAATTTACATAATTTCCACCCCTCAAAACACCATATAAGGCCACGCTTCCTGCCTTCAGACAGCAGGAAGTGTCCATTCATTCAAACTCGAAGTAAAAGGAGGAACTTCACGCGTTCGGAGATCTGCTCTCAGTGGCGCTGTGGCTACCCCCCCACCCCCCCCCGCAAGTGTCGGATGGTCAAATACCTTTAATTTTAGTGTACTGTGTTACATTATAGTTTCACTTATTCAGAAGAGCTGTGGCGCACCGCTACCCCACCCCCCCCGCAAGTGTCGGATGTGTTTTTCAACAGAAGCATTTTAAATTGTCTCGAAACTACAGTTAACATCATATTAATATTGTAGTGCATATGTTGTGTGTCCCGTGGGTCGTACAGTATCAGAAATCAAGAATAAATGGTTTGATCTGAAAATGGCTTCAAACAAACATCTCGCCGCAGCACGGACAGGAGGTGGTCAGGAGATGGTGGACAATAAATGCCACGCTGCAAGATGCCAACATGTTATGCAGCACAAATGATGCGCGCACCTCCTGGTCAGCGCGCACCTCCTGATCAGGGCGCCTCCTGATCAGGGCGCCTCCTGATCAGCGCGCCTCCTGATCAGGGCGCCTCCTGATCAGGGCGCCTCCTGATCAGCGCGCCTACTGGTCGGGGCGCAACCACATTCTGCAGGTCATATTTCGGATCAGATATAATAATCTATTGCTCTGATGGTGTTTGCACAGCAGCAATAGCATGAAGATCAGTCTTAATTCGTACTTGTTCTGCGGCGGTGTATGGGAATTTTATGTACCTGGGTGTTAATATGAGGAGCGGCTTTGATGACCAAGGGGAGCGCACGACTCACTGAAGCCTGCGCGACACACCAGACAAATTAAACTTAAAATTATAATTCTAATTCAAACAGAATAACCTATTGTCAAGAATAATTATGGTGCGTGAATATTTTAAACCCAAAATATTTTCTAAATAACGAAATATGAAGTTATTAGTGGAGAAATCCCGTCTGGATGACAGCAGACTGACGCTCCTAAATTATACGACAGGTCCGGACCACTCGTAAATTTTGTTCGTATCTGAGAAAAATCGTAGGATACGAAAACATTGTTGGATGCCACAAATGATCCTAAATCACTCGTACGCACAGTATAAGCACAAATCTGTGCGTACGAATGGTTCGTGCATGAGGGCCATTGACTCTTCAATTATGGAGGTTTATTAACAAAATAAACAGCATGTTGGCATAGTTAAATCCATTAAAGTCTTTGACTAACATTAATGCAAAACCTCTTTTGGCTGAGAGTGTCCAGAAAACAATACCAAGTTTCAATAACAACAAAAGTAGCAATTAAGCAACTA
Organism: Garcialebias charrua; assembly: GCA_038048925.1. NCBI lineage: Eukaryota > Metazoa > Chordata > Actinopteri > Cyprinodontiformes > Rivulidae > Garcialebias > Garcialebias charrua. The sequence goes on along the minus strand of JBBPBX010036409.1, from coordinate 13,350 downwards.
GGAAACAACGTTACAACTGCTTCAACTCACACTGTCATCAGATTCCAACGTGCCACACACAAGAAAAACAGGTCTTAGCTTTATAACCGATGTCAATTAAATCCTACAGATTTAAACGGTTGTTAGGGTTAGTGTTTTGTTGTGGGTTTTAGGCTTAGCGTTTCTAAGTTCAAGTTGGAACGGTTTCTTCTAGCAACTAATATAGTTTAAACTGTTTAGTTTATTTACTATCTTGTGCTTGGATGACCTTATTTTCCCATGAAGTCTGTGAGTTTGCGAGATCTTTGTCGTTTGTGGAGTCATTGAACGCCTTGTAAGGTTTGATCTGATTTCGATGTACCCATTTAACAATTGGCTCTTTGCAGCCTTTGCTGATTTTGATTCCGTAGACAATTGAGGACACTTTGTCTGTTATCAAATGAGGTCCAGTCCACCTGGGCATTAGTTTACGGGCAAGAGTACCAGTCCCGGACTCTCCTCTCCCGGTTGTGGGGGCGAACGTATAGTACCAGACTCGGTCTCCCACTTGGAGTTCATTGTGAGAGGCCTTCTGGTCATAGTACGCCTTACGTCCATCAGCGGATTTTTCCAGGTTTTTCTGGGCGAAAGCAAAAGTGTTTCTGAGGTGTACATTCAATTCTTTCATGTATTGTTGTGTGGTGTAGGCTGTTGCCATGGCGGCATCGCCTGGTTGGTACAACAGGTGTAGAGGGAGTGTCATTTGTCGATCGGTCATCATCTCGAAGGGAGAGGCGCCAGTTGATGTGTGTGGAGTGGCCCTAATGGCCATGAGGACCAGAGGGAGTTTCACGTCCCAGTCCTTGTGGTTTGCAACCACGTATTTCTTCAAAATACTCACCACATTTCTGTTTGCTCTCTTTACTTGTCCTGAAGATTGTGGGTGGTAGCCAATATGGAAATCGGCTTTGACGCCTAGCGTCTTCCACAGTTTTTCATCACTTCACCTGTGAAATGTGTACCTTGGTCTGAGTTCAACCTGATGGGAAGTCCAAACCTCGAGAATATATGATTCATTAACAACGTAGCAGTGGTTTGTGCTCTGTCATTAGGAGCTGGTAGGCATTCTACCCATTTGGTAAATGCGCATGTTAAATTTATTTCCTCTAGAGCTCTTAGTGAGTGGTCCAACCCAGTCGATCTGGAGGTCAGACCATGGAAATGCAATGCCTCTGCTTTGCAGTGGTGCTCTGTGGAGTGGTCTGGTTGGCTGAAACTGGTGTAGTGATATAGGCCTTTGTCTTGACCTTCAAGTACACCTCTCCACATCTCTCTGAAACTCTAAGTGTTACACCTTCTTGAAGCCCTCAAGGAGACAGATGGACACTTATATATTTTTACAATTATTATGAATTAATGGACACTAATTAATCAGATTGAACTTTCTCTTTAATGTGTGTTAATTCAGAATTGATCTACAGTATATTTTTGTCATTTTTAATGATGATCTGTTACTTTCATGAGTTTTGACCTTCTGCTGGTTTTATGTCTGCAAAAGCGAGCAGGCTTTGATTCTAAGACACAGTTCAGGGTAAACTGTTAGCTGTTCAGCTTCCTTCTCTGTTTTGTCTATGATGATTTATTTGTTTTCTCAGGGACAGTGCACAACAATACATTGACCTACAAAAACAGGAAAGATGCATTGTGCCAGGTTATAGTAATAATACTAATTTCCGCCTGTAGTCCCCGGACAGGTTGATGTTTAAATGAAGTTAGCCATAACATTTTCTGTGCTTGCAAGCAGGCCACCTGGCCGATTTTATGTAAACAGTTTTCCTGGTGTCCGTCAAGAGACTTTCGGCCTATGGAATTAAACTTCCATCTTTTATTTTGTTATAACCAGCCAATAGTTATCCAGGAGGTGGTTCAGATCCCGCCTCCCTATAAATGGGCACTTCCTGCATTTGCCTTTAGTTTTTGGAAGACAACTAACTGACAACTGGTTGCTCTCCTTTGGGAAAAGCTGGAGACGCCCGGTCATTGTGCCAACTCGACCCACGTCTCAGCTGAGAGTCACGGCAAAGCCTTGCTGTGCCTCAACACTCATTTCTGAAAGAGTTTGTTTTCTGAAGTTTTACTTTGAAAGTTCAGCCAGGAGCTGGCTCTGTTCCTGCCGGGAGAAGCGGTTCTTCTCACTCGTCTGAATCAGCTCACACGCGCGGAGGTCGTCTGGACGTGAACGGGACAACACAGTCCTTTAATGTCCACAAACTTCAACTCTTATCTCCAAGACGTATCGTCAACAGGTAACGAGGCGTTGATTGTGTCCTGAACGTGTGGGAAGCCCAGCTGAACCGTATGGGAAGGTGCTACCCTGGTTGTTTCAAATAATTAATTTCAGTTAACTTAGCTTTCATCTTCTTCCTCCTTAAACTCCTCCTTATGTTTATTTTCATCATGGTAAACTTTAAGTAATGTGCCAACAGAAAGGTCCAACTGTCTGTTTGTTTTAATTTGAATTCTTGTCAACGTAGTTATTAAATCAGAGCTAATATCGATACAAATGTTTATGTAATTTTTGTGATAGTTTCAATAAAAGGTCTATTTTTTGGTAGACCAACATAAATTGAAGTCTAAGCGTGAAATTACATTTCTGGCTAATCACCTCGTTAGATTTGTTGATTTAATCTGAAAAAGTTGAGACCCCGTGAACTTGGTGGCAAGTTTGTGCAGATAAAAGTCTGCTCATACCTGCACGTCTAAACTATAGGTAAGTCAGTAAACTGACTAATAACTCCTATATTGTTACATATTGGTGGCCGCGTACTGGTCTTCTGAAAGATTAAATTGATAAGTTGTTTTTGTAGCTTATTTTTGTTACGGTGTTGTTGGCATTAGTTTTGCATCCTGGTTTTGGTCTTATAAGAATAGTTCTGGCTGGTGGAGTGTCCGGGAGTTGCTAATCGCATTGTCTGGATTATTTTCCCGTTAGAATTATTTTTTCATTCACATTTGAACGTAATGCTTGAAGCTGCTGAGTGATAAATGTTTTGTCTGTGCTTGTGAGACGTTTCATTACGTGTCACGAGGCTGCGTGCATTTTTCATTGTGGTGACCGCCGTGTCACGATCCTGTTTCATTCTATTACATCTGCGATTTATTGTTGAAGGTCTGTTTCACACATATGCTGCTCCATTAAGTGCCTTTTTCTGTTACAACGTGTCTAGCCGAGGTTCGGGAAAACCCACTCGCTTGGACCGGATGTATTCCGGTTCCGTTTGACGTAAAGTCCGCTGTTGTACACAGTAGCGCTGCCTTCTTTGGAAGGCGGGGGTTAGCCTGGTTGTGTTTCAGCTCATTGACAGTATTTTCTGCGGTGTAAAAATACGTTTATTTTGTGGAAGAGAGTCCAGTACTTTGAGCCGAGCTATAATGCTAAACGGTACCGAGACAAGATGGCTGCTTAAAACGCTGTGATTGGTCCATTGTGTGTCGCGTTCAAGAACGTTGGTTTCTGTAGACTCTGGTTGTCAGATTCATTTTTGCACACATTTCTAACAGTTTATTTGTGTTGTTTAAGTTCTATGCGCGTGATATCGTCGAAGACTGGCTTAACCGCGGTGTTTTGCGATATTTATGACTGTTTTAGAACGTTGAAAAGTCCGTTCCTCGCTAGAGTTCAAAAGACCGCAGGTCCGTGAACGCACCGCTCGAACGGCACGTCGCGCGTGGGCGGCGTTAGGTTTAGAAGACACAATTTCCCATGAACACTTGGGTTTTAGAACTACAGTTCTGTCTTCGCTGTGATTGGTCGATTACGCTGTAAGTGTTGACGCTTGCGCAGTGGGTTTGAAGCCCCGCTCCTCGTCAACTTTCACTTCACAGCTGCTTGTCCCAAACGAGTTTCAGGCTTGTTTGTCCATTACTGTCATTGAAAAGACTGTTTAAACGCGGTGTTTTTGTGATTTTGATGGGTGGATTGAGTCTGTTGCTCTGTTGACTGCCGATCGCCATGTGACCAGGTCACGTGACACCGATTTTGCCGGTTTTATGAGGACCGACCTTATTTCTTTTGAACGCAGTTTAAAAGGTTTCACAGTTCAACCGATTTTGCTCACATGATTTCGTTTTTGTGAGCCTGGGGCTCTGAAGCTGTATCACGTAACGCTTTGGGTCTGTCTGCTTGATGCTTTTCATCCGTGTTAGATGTCTGTGGGCTAAAAACTGCAGCTTCGCTCGCTGGTGATAACAGCGCCTCTATAGCGGTCAGATAGAGAAATTACAGTCGCTGTGATAAACTCACTTCCAGCGCTGTGCCCCCTGCTGGTTACATTGAAAGACGCAGTCTTCAGGTAATTTGTACATGCTGAATGTTCCCGTTTCAGAAGAGGGACATTTTTGAGGATTTTGTACTCACAGCACACTTTATTTTGATTTTCACATAAAATCAAATGTTGATGGCAGAACAGTTACACAGTTTAATACAGACATGTCTGTTTTTGATAAAATCTGACACTTTTATCATCAATTCTGTGCATAACTAGCTCTCTGTCCCTGTTTTGTTTTAACCTGCAAGTTTAAAATAACACACATGAGGCTTCTTTTGTCTTGATTTTCACAAAGTCACACAAAATACAGCCAATTTTGTTTGACCTTGTCACAGGTCGACAAATTACTAAACATCACTGACTTTTATTTCATTTAACATCTTGGATGTTTTCTGAGCAGCTCATACACTTTGCATATTTGCAAGCTGCGATATGAGACCCACTTTACTTGGTTTTTCGCAGAAAATCAGTACACAGATGGACGTTCAAACAGGTGAACCACCTGAGGGGGGCTCCTCTCCTATCTATCCTAGATGGATGGATGGGGGCCTTGGGATTCCTGCCCGTGCTCCCCGCATTTTGGGGGAATCTGCCTCATCGTATGCTAATTACTTAGCTGCTAGGAACGTCCGTCAGGATAAGTGGGAAAATCCCCTGTCATTCTACGACAGGCTAATCTCGGTCTACTCCGGGGGAAAAACTATTCCTGGATTAGAGGAAAATATGGAGTTTAAACGTCTTTTCATTATGAATCTTATGCCTTTTCAAATGAAATGTGTTCATTTCAAGGTTGATTGCAAAAAAGATTCCATGGAAGTGATAAGACAATATGCTGCGTCAGTTTTTGAGGCCGAAATACAACCTAGGATACCATCAGAGGGTTGTACAGGTCAAAAGGTCACATCCCACTCGCAGGAAGTAGTAGAGGTTCCCTCTCCTTCAAAGTGCGAGAGGTCACAGGTTTTTCATAATAACATACATCAGCATGGTGCTACGAGCTGTAGGAGTTCTGAACCCCCTGCCCCTCAGGTTGAAAACCTTGAGAGGAGCAGAGAACCACACAAGGTAGGTGTTCGCCCTCAAGATGAACCCAGATGGTCCGGATCGAACCAAAAGAGTTCTCTCATGGATCTCACTGTGGGTGAACTTCGAGAGATGTTGATGTCTGGGTACCGTGACCCTTTGAAAAGTGGTCTGTCCCGACATGTGCCCCCGAGAAGCGGCCCTCCTGCCCCTGCCCCGCTCGAGACATGCAATGAGTCACACATGCTCCAGATTATGGAAGCGGCGCCTCCGCGCGAGGACGTGACTGAGGTTGTGGTTTGTTTGTCAAATGATTTGAATGTTACAGTGGTTGACCAAGCTGAGACAACGTGTGACGTTGTCCTTGATGATAACACAAACAACGTTGTTCAACCTGACGAAGCGACGCGCAGCACTGCCTTTTGCTACAACTCAGTGCACACAGTTGACAACAACAACGTCGACACTGACATAGATGCTGACAGCAAACAAATTGCTGAAGATCCGCATCCTGAAGGTCATGAGGCAGACAGCCATCATGATGCTGACAGCTACGACGATTACGCAGACAGAGTTGAGCGTACACAGAGGTGTGTGCTTAAACCTAGAAGGTTTCTGTGTAAGTTTATGAGAATGGGGCGCGCTAAGAAAGCTTACCTGCCACTCAGACTGGAAGGGGTCTTCGCGCGTGAGGCACTCCTGGATAGCGGCTCAGATGTGACTATCATGTCAGCCGAGCTGTTTGAGAGGCTACGGACCGCCGCTAACAGTGTTGGCAGAGAGATACCCCTGACAGAATGTGCTATAGAGTTGCAAGGACTCTCAGAAATGGGTACAACCCTGACAGCTATTGCCATGGTTCACATGCAGATGGGTGAGACGACAATTTGCCATCCGGTACATGTGTCTACGGTGGACTCCTGCCCATTTCTGGTCGGCCAAGATTTCATAAGTCGCTTTGAAGCGATTATAAATTATGGCAATCAGACAATGTGGACCACAGTGAGCAGTCCACTGCCAATCGTGGTACCTCCTCAAGGTCAGGACACTGACTGTCTAACAACAGGTACCGCTGAGGTCACATGGGATTCCCCAACCGAGACCACAGACCCGGTAAGTGAACCTTCAACTACAGGTGAGACAGAGGAGACTCAACAATTGGACCAGACTCTGGCCCATCACGAGGACCTCCTCTGCGAGCTGACACCTTCAGCACTCCCTGACCACTTCCTACCACAGGTAGATGAAGGTGTGGAGATCCAAGAGTCCCACACCGATGACGCTGTACTGTCCTGTGGGACAGGTAATTCGGCAAACAGCCAAGCTTTCAGTGAAGTCTTGGTTCAAGGACATCTGAGCCCACAAGGTGACAGTCTACAACACTCTGACAGTCACTTGGACTTCATTGTTACTGATTTTGAGGACCCCTCCTTAAACAAAAGGGGGGTGAACCCACACTTCCTACCACAGGTAGAGGACGGTGTAGAGATCCAAGGATCACACACCGAGAACGCTGTGCTGTCCTCTGGGACAGGTAATTCAGTCATCAGCCAAGCTTTCTATGAAACCTTGGTTCAAGAGCATTTGAATCTAGAACTACTCAGAGATGACATAGTTCTTACAGACTCAAGAGC
>JBBPBX010036407.1:21053-31500 GCA_038048925.1 Garcialebias charrua | reverse complement strand
TACCAGGGAATTTAGGAGTTTTGCATCAGCTCATTAGGTTGGACAGCCATTGACTTGTTGCCCAGACTCCTTGCAGGACATATATCTGTTTTTTATGCTAAGACGTCATAAACTAAAATCTGGAACTGGTCATAAATTTAAGGTTTAAGCTGCTTTGCAGCTACTTTTTGTGATTTATAGTTGAACACATATATACGGTGGGGCTTGCTTTGCAGCTTTCTGCTGTGTGAGGAAACAGCCACTAGAAAGTGTTGACATGCACATCTTGTTTTGTACAGTATAACCAGCGCCTCTTCTATTATTCAGTTGTTAAAAGATTGCAAGGGACTTGTGTGCATTCTATAATGTATTCTCCTCTCCAAGGGTGCCAATCAGCAAGGTAAGCCCAGTCGTGGAAGCCAATTAAAAATGAATTAGTGAATGTTGAAAAGGTCTTATAAAACCTTAGAAGTGTGCTCTCATTAACCTCAGCTGAAGTGTTGCTTTTACTTATACTTAACAAGTCCCCCTCCCATCACAGAGATAAAGAAAAGGCTGCCATCCGTTCATTCATGAATATAAAACATAGACTAAATCGGTGGATGCTGCATGGGCAAACACCCAAACACCCAGGAGGCCTTCTTTGACTTGCCGAGTGTTAAATATTTCAGTGACAGGTCTTTTGCGTTAAAAATCCCTTTGAAATATGTCAGAAAAAAGGAGTTTTGGATCAAACCCGACTGCGGGGAGTAACATTTTAAAGAGGAAACACAGCTGCAGCTGTGCAAAAACAGCTTTAATGTGCAAACATGTATATACATGTGCCATATGTTTCTTCAAACACTACACAGGTTTTATAAAAACAAATATGTTGTCTGGCAGTAAGATTAAGTGTTGTGTATTATATATCCTAAAACATTTTAGCTTCTATCAGCTGATGCTTTAAAACGACACCATCATTGTTTACATTAGCTTACTTTATTTTTTATCCATGTTTTTGTCTGCAAAATGTTCTTTTGTAGGACTTTGTGACTGTAGCTGTCTGTTAGTGTATATAATCACCATTTTATCAGAAATGTGTGTTAAAGTTTTCAGTCATTCTGCCCATGCAACAAACCTTTATTTATACACGTCAAACTTTGTGTTAACTGTGGAAAAAATACTACCTGTAATTTTAGTTTGCAGCTCACACAGGTGACTTAATGTAACATTGAAACGTTTGGAAGGAAGTGGTGGCGGTATAAATAAAGGATAAGGGTGAATGCGCCCTTGTAAATCTTTAGCTCTGTGGAACAATTCCTGAAGTAAACATACAAAAATAACTAGAGAAATTGAATTTCCTGCTAAAACTCAGTGTGAATGCATATTGCTACTTGCTGAAAAACAGCTGAAATTAGCTAAAAACATGCTGAAATGTAGCTGAAACAGCAGAAAGAGCCTACTTTAGCAGAAGAAAGCAGAAAGAACACATATTTGCTGAATTTGGTTTAAATAAGTGATTAGCACAACAATTAGGAAATTAGCTGAAAAAGATGAAATTAGCAGAGAAAGTAGCTGAAAAGGCAGAAAGAAGTGGAAGGAGCTCAAACATAATTTTGCTCCACCTCATGTACCACAAGTGATGATGAGCTCAAACAATTTATCTGAAAAACTTTAATTTAGCACAAAAACAGCTAAATATAGCTGAAATGGCAGAAAAAGCTGAAACTAGCAGAAAAAGCTGATAGGAGTATAGTAGTAGTAGTTTCTTTATTTCAGACACAATGTAAGATCCATATATGTATATAAAAAGGATAAAAAAAAAAATTAAAAAGCTTTCCTATAGAGAAATAAAAGAAAAAGAAAAGATTAAAAAAGATTAAAAAGCTTTCCTATAGAGGCTCATCCGCCAATGAGTCCTTAAAATAGAAAAATATCTCACAGAGCTTAGTCCAGGGTTGGTCAGTGTAGTGATGATACAGTTTTCAGATTCAGACAATCTACACATGCATCTATACATGAGGTTACGCAGCACCGCTGGGCAGGTAGGCACACCTGCATCTGCAAACATTTTGCTCGCACTGCTCCAACGAGGTACCCTCAGCATCATCTGAAGGCCATCATTACCGGTATATGCCACAGTTAGTCTATACATGCTGCTCCTCTTATAATGTCTCCACAGGTGAGCGGTGTACAAAGGAGTGCAGTAGGCCTTAAAGAGTTGGATCTTAACAGATGTTGAGCACATTCCAAACCTACGGATCAGCGTGTTAGCTTGACCATAGAGCATACGACATTGTCTGTAAATGTCTCTATCATCTGACAGGTCTGCAGTCAAATAGTGCCCCAAATATTTATATTCATCACTGACATCCAGCCTGTTGCCCGACAGAAAGAAGTCAGGGAACATCAACTTGGAGTCTTCTCTGCTCCGCACAATCATGATGTTGCTTTTCTTCGCATTATATTTTATATCAAAGTCACTTCCATAGTCAGAGCACACCTGCAGCAGTTCTTGTAAGCCAGCAGAATAGGGACAGAAGATTACTAAATCATCGGCATACATAAGATGGTTGATGACCTTATTTCCCACCCTACAACCTGTTCCACAGTCATTTAAAAGCTTTGACAGGTCATCCATGTAAACATTGAACAGAAAGGGAGACAGGATGCTACCCTGTCTCACACCGTTTGAGACACCGAAGGGGTCCGATACAGAGTTTCCCCATTTAACATACATTTGTTGGTTTGCATACCAAAAAACAAGAATCCTCAGCAAACATTTGGGGACACCCCTCTTATATAACTTGTAAAACAGCTTTTCATGATTTACATAATCAAAAGCCTTTGAGGCATCAATAAAACACATAAAAATGGAGGTGTGGTGTCTGTTGTATAAATCTAAAATTACTTTTAAAGCAAAGATGCACAAGTCTGTTCCATGTTTACGTTTAAACCCAAACTGATTGTCAGAGGTCAGCAAAAATCCTTCCAGTTTGTTCAAAATAGCCCTCTCCAGCTATAATAGTTGTAATTAGCATAATTTGTTTGAAAGTAGCAGAAATTATCACGAAAAACTTGAATTTATCTGAAAACAGCTGAAATTAGCTATCCATCCATCCATTTTCTTCCGCTTATCCGGGGTCGGGTCGCGGGGGTAGCAGCCTAAGTAGGGAGGCCCAGACTTCCCTCTCCCCAGCCACTTGGAGCAGCTCCTCTGGGGGAATCCCAAGGCGTTCCCAGGCCAGCCGAGAAACATAGTCCCTCCAGCGTTAATAAACATCAAGGATGTTTATTGATTAAAGGTCCACTGACATCATCTTACAAATTTGCATGAAATGATAGAAGATATATATATTTTATCATTCAACTATGTTCGTTTTTACAACCCAGGACATGCTGAAATTAGCTAAAAGAGGCTAATAAGGTAGCTGAAAGGATAGAACAAGCTTAAATTAGCAGAAGAAACATGTTTGCCCAATTAGGCCAAAAAAAGCAGAAATGAGCACAAAAAAATGGAAATTACCCGAAAAAAGCTGAAATGAGCAACAACAACAAAAAACAACCCGTGAAACAGTAGCTGAAATAGCAGAAAAAGCTGAATCTTACAGAAATAAGCTGAAAGGAACATAACAAGCTGAAATAAGCAGAAACAAGTTAGAAGAAGAACAAAAATGTTGTAGTTAGCAGAAAGAATCCGAAAGGAGAACAAAACAGCAGAAAAACAGCTGAAATTAGCTGAAAGTAGCTGGAATTTAAAAAAAAAATTGCACAAGGAAGCTGAAAGAAGCTGAACCAGTACAAAATATGAAAGGAGCAGTAAAAGGTTGTAAACAGATATAAAGATTTGAAGGATGTTAAATGAGCTCAATTCTTTTTCTATGAGACAAAAATGTCAGAAAAGGCTAAATATTTCAAAAAGCTAAAGTTGCACCAATATGAAAAGTCATAGCATCCTTCTCCCGAAAGAGCTGGACATTTTGATATATGATTTGTTGAAATAACACACAAATTGTGGAACAAGAAAGATGCTGAAATATGTACAGAAGAAAAATGGCTCACAATAGAGTGAATGCTTCATAAACGTTCACACAATAATCAGACTGTTTTTAGAATCCAAAACGACTGTTTCCTGACATTTGTTCTGGCTGAGCTGCCTGTTGATGGTGCCACATACGACATTTCTGAATTCTAAACTTTATTTTCAGCTGAAAAAAACAAAAAGCTGAAGATATGTAAGTTGTTTTTTACTCCCTTTCCTTGAGCATCTCTTTAAAAATAAAATAAAATTTGGTGGATTTGCAGCAACACAGCAGAACACAGACTCATGTTCATGCTGCTGTTGTTCAGCGTGTTGTTTTGCGCTATTAGTGTTTAGCGTATTCTTAGTTTATAGCTTAGATCCTTAGTACTGTTTCTTTTACACTTTATATTTTGCTATTGTTGGATGTCACTGGAACCTTGAGTAAACAGTTTTGTTCCACCTCATGTACCACATGTGATGAGAATAACAATAAGGAACCTTGACCTTGAACTTGAACATTGCATTTTATTTGACATGTAACACTTTGCAGTGAGGGGATGAAGCTGTGGGAAGACATAAATGCTATCAATTTGCGTCTCCTCATACAAATTTAATGATCTAATTATTGTAACACACAGAACTACTTCACTGACATTTTCAGATGTTTGTTGCGTTTATGTGACCCCTGTGAACAAACATTGTACAAACAAACAAGACACTAGATGGAAACAATGAATACAGTTGAGGACATTACTTCAATTAAACTCTGAACAGTGATGCTCATTGAGTAACTTAAAAAAGTGTGCTGACAGTGAATCATATTGCTGCAGAACACTAAAAGACTAATTTTACAGCTGTGTTTAGTTTAGTGATTACAAAGAGGAAATAGATATGTGTGGTTTGTGGAGGAAAACCTCAAGGATGTTTATTGATTAAAGGTCCACTGACATCGTCTTACAAATTTGCATGAAATGATAGAAGATATATATATATATTATCATTCCACTATGTTCGTTTTTGCAAACAAAATGATAAATTAATGAAAATTCCTTTCAAACTGAGTTTAAAATTAAAAACCGCTTTTCTCTCTGAAAATTCTGACTACATATGTGACGTTGCGAGGAGACGTCTTTAGAACGCCCCATATAAATATTCATGGCGAACAAGAAATAAAACAACAAAATTATCAATCTAAGTTAAGATTTGAGCTATTTGTCTTTAGTTTTGGAAGCAGGAAGTTAGATGAGCAGAAACAGCAGGTTCTAATTTAGGTCTGCACCCGTATGTATTTGACTCTTACCTGTTCAGGAAGCAGGGAGCTCAGTCCGAGGGGAGGCAGCTTTATTTATTCCATTTTTGACGAAGGTCTTACATCTTTTGGGAAAGTGAAAAGGCTCACTTGTTCACTGATGATATTAGAACACCCAAATGCAACATAACCGGCATTTTTCAAGTTATACAAAAAAAGGCGATCTGGCTGAGAAATGAATATGCGTTAATGGCAGACGAAGACTGACGGTCCTGCTCCCTACGTCACAAATGTTGCATTCGCTTGTAGTCAGATTTTTCAGAGAGAAAAGTGGTTTTTAATTTTAAACTCAGTTTGAAAGGAATTTTCATTAATTTATCATTTTGTTTGCAAAAACGAACATAGTTGAATGATACAAGATATATATCTTCTATCATTTCATGCAAATTTGTAAGATGATGTCCGTGGACCTTTAAAATTTTTGCTTTAGCACATGGCTCTGTTTGTTTCATATTCCCCCAATAATGATCTCTGATATCCTCAGTCATCATCACATCATCATCACCACAGGTTTTGGGTGTTCCTCTAATAATAAAGCCTTTGTTTTTCACATTTGAGCCACACACACACATGGGCCTCACACTGAGACAAAACTCTGGTGCTGCCAGTAGAGGTGGAAAACACTTTATACGAGATCTTGTCTAAAATTACTTTGGTGGGTTTATGTATGGAACTAAGCTCAACTCTGTTGAGTTAATGGTTATTTCTGAACACAATGTTTGTGAAAGAAAACCAAACAAAGTGCTTGGGTGGGTACCATAAAAACAAAATACCAACATTTAAACCCTAATAGAACCAACAAATAGAATAATGAATAAAAATGAATATACATGTATATGCAAAGTAATTAAAGAACATTTAAACCAATTAAACACATCAAGCATGTTGTGTTCACCGCTACTCCACTCTTTATGTTTTTAATCTGATTAAAGATTGTTAGGAAACGTCTTGTATCTGTGACTTACCTTCCCTCCATTGATTACGGTGACATTCTCTACATGAATGCTCCTACAAGCACCCTGCGGATGTTGGATGTTGTCTATCATGGTGCACTAAGATTCATAACTGGTTGTGATTATCGTACCCACCACTGCACCCTGTATTCACTGGTTAATTGGACATCATTAACCTCACGCAGACTCTTCCACTGGTACATCTTCATCTTTAAATCACTTCTTGGTCTGCTGCCCTCATACATCTCCTCCTACATGTCTTTGCGTGAGTGCAGCTACAGTGTGCGCTCTCAGGACATGATTACCTGCAGTGTTCCGTCAGTGAGGACTGAACTTGGAAAAAGGGCCTTCTCCTATTCTGCTCCTGCTTCATGGAATATCTTACAAAAAGATCTGAAGCTCTCGACCTTGACTTCTCTAAATGGTTTTCAGAATCTGTTGGAATCCTGGCAAAAACCAATGCAGATTTGTTCCTGTCTTTGATTTTATACGTCTACCTTATAATGTTTTGCTAGTTTTTTGATACTTTGTTAAAAAAAAAAAAAAAAAAAATCTTTTGTTTTTTTCTCTCTTTTTGTTTTCTATTGTTTATTGTTTGTTTGTTTATTGTTTAATGAAATTCTATCACTGCTGTTCATTGTTCTTTAGTTTTAGCAGGTCGCTTTCGTAAATGAGCCCATGAGGTTCAAAAGATTTACCTGACTAAATAAAGGTTGAATGAAAAAAAAGAGTTCAAAAGTTTTTGACATGAAGTCAGTCTGCAAACCGTTGCCAGCACTAGTCCAAATCCAGCAAAGCAGAACAACTTCTAATCAATGGGTTTTAGCTTGCTTTGAAAATAATTTTGATTTAAAGATGAAAGCAAAGCCTAAGCTGCAACAACACAACACTAAGCTTCAGTCACAGCTAGATGTGAATCTTCACAGAACTTCACAGCTCATAGCTCCTGACAACTGATCAAACACTGTGGTTACTTGCATGTATAGCCTGAGATAAACCCTAAACACACATTTTCACACAGTAACACACACTGAGGCTTTACAAGGACTATGTGACAACTTGAAAAGCTCGCTGTAATTTCAGTTTGTTCGAAAGTTCATAAATTTGTAAATTGTAATAACTAAGGAAACATTTCCACTGCATGTTTCACAGGTTTGTGCTACATTTTAAAGCTGATGTAGTTTTAATAATAATAATAATAATAATAATAATAATTGTCTAATCTTGTCATCTGCGTATGTTTCCCATACACAGACGAAATTCGTCTCTGCATTTAACCCAACCACCTACCAGGTGGTGCAGTGAGCAGCCATAGAAGGCGCTCGGGGAGCTGGAGAAATAGGTGTGCACTCATAGACACCCCAAGGTGTGTAGTGGCCGGGACGCGAACCCGCGTCCTTCGGGTCCCAAGTCAAACGCCCTAACCACTACACCATCTTGGCTCCTTTACAGTTTATTTTAAAATATACAAGCTAAAGGTCCTTTTTGGAATAGTTTTTTTTTTAGCTTTCTTTAACACTGCTAACATACGCAGTAAAATCTCTGTGCGGTAGTTTAGCATGTACAATACAGCAAACTATTTGTGGGGATTTTCCCCTCTGGTTTGGCAATAATAGTGCAGTCCAAAACACGCTAACTTAAAAGTATATAGTAATGATTGGTATCCATCATCCATCCATCCATCATTCATCCATCCATACATCATTCATCCATCCTTCCACCCCATTATATTATCTAACAATGTTCAGTCAGGTCATCTGGACTACTGTATTTTATTTTATTTTTTTCTGAGACATTTTGTCCTTCATCCAAAGGACTTCTTCAGTCCAAAGAGCCACAAACAAACTGGAATAATGCAAGTACTATATTCCCATAGTGGAAAAAAACAACAGTTTGCTGGTGATAAGATGGTTTCTGGGGCCTGTCCTCTCCCCCGTCAACTCCTCTAAGGCAGTCATACTATAATGGTTAAAACCACCAAAGTTCATGCTCAATAATCCAGGTACAAATCCAACAATGTTGTTAGGTCATCTACGGTTTCTTTTTTTTAAATTTTCTTTTTTTAATTTTTTTGCTGAGACGTTTTGTCCTTCATCCAAAGGACTGAACATTGTTGGATTTGTACCGGTACCTGTATTACTGGGCATGAACTTTGGTGTTTTGAAACATTTTGGCATAGCTGCCTCAGAGGAGTTGATGGGAGAGAGGGCGGGACCCAGAAACCATCTTATCACCAGCAAACTCTTTTATTTTTCACTATGGGAGTGTGGTGTTTGTGGGACGCCAGTTTGTTTGTGGCAACTCGGACTGAAGAAATCCTTTAGATGAAGGACGAAACGTCTCAGAATAAAATAAAAATGAAACAGTCCAGATGACCTGACTGAACATTGTTGGAGTTTTTACCTGGATTATTGAGCATGAACGTTGGCCTTTTATATTGTATTATTATTTTTTAGTGTATATCTTAGATCCTTGTTTACTGTTTCTTTTTTATAGTTTATATTTTTGTTATTTTTGTATGTAACTGGGACCTTGAGTACACAATTCTGTTCCACCTCATGTACCACATGCTATGCAAATGACTATAAAGTCACCTTGAACCTTGATTATCTTTACTGGTTTCTTCCTTTCACTGGTCACTGGTGCCCATATTCAGTAATGGTTGGTTTGATTTAGTTTATTTTCCACAGCAATGGCCAAGATGGTGTAGTGGCTAGGGAATCAGACTTGGGATCCGAAGGACCCAGGTTTGAACCCCGGCCACGGCACACCTTGGGGTGTCTATGAGTGCACACCTATTTTCCCCAGCTCCCCGGGCGCTGACCACGGCTGCTCACTGCACCACCTGGTGGTTGGGTTAAATGCAGAGACCAATTTCGTCTGTCAAGTATGGGAAACATACACAGATGACAAAAATGTGACATTTATTTTATTTTATTATAATAATGTCTATCAGCAAAAGGGATCTTGATTTTTATTTTTTTATTTATGATTTTCCTCAGCTCTTATTCAAATATTAACATTTCTGGACATCCCAAGTTAAAGAAATCTCTGCAGAGCAGTATTTGTACCACCTACATCATTTTTTTAATGCATGGAGCATAAAGTATGTACTTTCCAAAACTATTTAAACCAAGAGAATTGCAGTATATATATCATGTCACAAAGCTGGAACCCAATTGTGCTCAGTTGTTTTCTTGTATATGATTCAGGATCTTTCCGTCATGTCGGACAGGACAGACAAGGTGCACCAGCCTCCCCATCACCTCTGTTTCCTGTTTCTCTGATGGAAACGACAGAACTGACCTTCACTGTCAGAACGCCTTCTTTGTGACTCTGCTCTAAAGTGATTCAAAAGATTGTGCTGCTGTTATGAGAGTGTTCGTACTAGTTTACAATAGGGGTGCACCGATTGCAGTTTTTTGGCCGATAACCGATCACCGATTTCTAAAAGTCTGACCTACCAATTCCGATTTTGGCCGATACCGATTTTGTTTCATTAGCAACCCTGTCCGGTGTTATAAGGTCACAATGCATCTTCAATTTTCCAATATTATTTTATTGAAAAACACCCTTGAACAATATCTGGTGTAGTGGCAGGGCTTCCGACTTGGGACCCGAAGAACGCGGATTCGCACCCCGGCCACTACACACCTTGGGGTGTCTATGAGTGCACACCTAATTCTCCAGCTCCCCGGGCGCTTTCTATGGCTGCTCACTGCACCACCTGGTGGTGGTTGGGTTAAATGCAGAGACGAATTTCGTCTGTGTATGGGAAACATACACAGATGACAGAAAAGGACATTGGGCCTCATGCAAGAACCGTTCGTACGCACAGATTTGTTCTTAAACTGTGCGTACGAGCGATTTAGGATCATTTGTGGCATTCAACAATGTTTTCGTATCCTAAGATTTTTTTCAGATACGAACAAAATTTACGTGTGGTCCAGAGCTGTCGTATATTTTACGAGCAGTCGGTCTGCTGTCATCCAGACGGATTTCCTTCACTAATAACTTCATATTTCGTTATTTAGAAAATATTCTGAGTTTAAAAAAATTAAATGCAACGACACAAATTGGTTAAATTAAAATAAAGCGGCTTCAAACCCCCCCCCGTGCCCCACGCCGACCACCGTGCGCCCCCCGCGCGTGGCGCCCGGGCCCCCCCCCCGTGCCCCACGTCGACCACCGTGCCCCCCATGC